>LPNX011022898.1:149968-160420 GCA_001517045.1 Pseudotsuga menziesii | reverse complement strand
ATTCGCAATATAAAATTATTTATTATTTTTCGAAAGTGACCACATCTGATTTCAGCATCATTTTATACACATGTGTATATATATATATATATATATATATATATATATTCGCAATATAAAATTATTTATTATTTTTCGAAAGTGACCACATCTGATTTCAGCATCATTTTATACACATGTGTGTTCATCCCTAACTATTTAAAAAAATTGAAAAAACAAATATATATTTTGAAGAGGACACGTCAATGTGGGGGTTGTGAATTTTTAAGAAATTTTTGGATGTGTATTTTCTACCCTGCGGATTTTTCTTTGAGCTGCTTCAAATTTTTTCCCAGGTTTTCTAAGTCTATGTTTTAGAACGAATTAAAAAAAAACCCATATAGATGCCAAAACGCATGCATGATACCTCAATGGATAGAAGATTCGATGATGAATCTATCAATATAAACTTTGCTCAGTTATGTGCCATGAATGGCATGGTTTACACCCCTGGAAAACACAGAGAAATGTTGATCTCTCTGTAAGAGGGATAATTCTCTATTTTTCAAGCCCTAGATTGAGGTATGTAGCTCGATCGAGGTATTCAAATCCCTCAACCAAGGTTTTGACAGTAGCTCGATTGAGGGTTTATTAAACCCTCGATCGAGGGTCTAATAAACCCTCAATCGAGCTACTATTTTCTTAAATACTCGATCAAGCTTCTGCTAAACCCTCAATTGATTTTCTAACACCTCGATAGAGGGTTTACAAAAATCTCGATTGAGGGTTTAAGAAAAACTTGATCGATTGTTTAAAAATTGCTCGATTGAGGTGTTAAGACCTCGATTGAGGTGTTAAGACCTCGATTGAGGGTTTAAAAACTGCTCGATCGAGGTACGTTTTTGTGTTTTTGCCGAAATATCCTTTCCAAAAAGTGTAACCCAAATCCATGGATGCACCCCTTAATAACATGCATACAATCCAAGAAGCTAATACAGTCGAAGATATAGCAAGGAGAATTCCCATAATTGGTGCATCATTGGAGAACATGCAAGCATTCACCAAACATCTATGGCCTAAATTGAAGGTATGTTAAAATACAAACCAATTTCTATATTGATATAACCAGCAACCAACAGGTTCTCCCTTGATAGGTTCACCTTGCCAGCCAATCGGTTCACGTTTGACAGGTTCGCCTTGGCAACCAACAGGTTCGCATTCGACAGGTTCGCCCTTGACAGGTCTGCCTTGAATACAACATACCAACATGCTCTGCAATGGTTGAACTTCTGACCATTATAACTTCTTGTAAAAGAACGTAGTGGGTAGTCACCCAAACAACTTAGCATCCTCTATATAAGCATGTACATTATGTAATATAGACATCTTTCTGATCATCATATGATTCTTCCATCTTTCATGGAGAAGAAGTAATAAATTGGTTCGAATCATTGCATATTGTCTGTGTGTATATTTCTTGTTGAACTAGTGTGCTTCTTGCTTTACTGTTCCTTTTTATATGCTTTCACCACAATAAAACTCGACTCATTCAATCGACTGTTGCCCACAGCATGCACCTGGGTATGATCTGGATCATTGGTATTAGAGAAAGATCTTGTGTAGAGCTTAAGTTACATAAGCACTTCCATCGAAGCTATTTAATTTATGCATGTTCAAACACGCTCACAAGCCCAGCTACACAAGCAGACACTTCCTTCGACTTTAGAAAAGATGACCAAAGAAGAAGACAATATACATGCAACGGACGAGATAGAGCAACTCATAGAAAAACCACTACCTCTCCAATGAACCAAAATGTTTTCCCAGTTTAGAGAGATTCTCCTGAGAGTCATTGGGAATTGTAGGGAATCCTCGACGCAATCTCACTCCGATAAAATCATCCCCTTCAAAGTGAAAATGAATCTAGACATAACGAACCTTGAAGGAAATATCGATGTGGAATCTGTCGACAATTGGGTACAAAAATTGGAATCTTACTATGCGGTAAACCAACTCTTTGAAGAGGAAAACATCACCACTGATTCCTTAAAGATTTCAACCTCTGTACACTGCTAGTGGGAGAACCTATCAACAAAAATGGAAAAATTAGAAGACCCCATCAATACATGGGTAAAATCTGTCGAATATGTCTGAAAGGAGTTCTATCCACCTAAGTGCCCTGAACAACAGGAAAATAAGTGGCAATAGCTAAGGAAATGGAAAGACCAGTCTGTGCAGAGTTACACCGATGAGTTTTATCGACTCATGGCTAGACTTAGCATCCAAGAAGAAGAGAAAGTGCTTCTCCTCAAGTACATCAGTGGTTTATCCTTGTACATTAAGCAAGATATGGAGTTTCTAACTGTCATCATGCTTATAGATGCATTTCATTATGCCAACAAGATTGAAGCTAAACAAAAAGGGAAAATACATTTCGCAAATAATCCAACAGGTCAAACATTCAACAAGAAGTCGCCAGCCAACTCCAACAAGTTCAAGAATCCTTCTCAGCGGACTCCACCAAAGCATGATCTTCAAAAGAAGAACTTTCAGAAAGACAAAAGGGATCGCAAAAAAGAGAACCCTACTGGGAAATGGTGTGATTATCACAGTTCATGATGGCATGATACGTCAGAAAGCAAAGCTCGGAAGAGATTTTTGGAAAAAATGTCAACATTCGACTTGTCCGATAGAACCCTGGTAGAATCTAATCCAGATGCATCAGCCCTCTTGGCTTCGAAATTGACCACTCTGACAGCCTCAACCATCATCAATGTTGAAGAATGAGAGTGCATATTCCATACATGGATATGGGTTCAGAACAATCCATTACATCTAATTATAGATAACGATAGCCAAAAGAACTTTGTTTCTCAATATATTGTGAATAAATTAGGTCTGGTCACCACTCCACATCCTTAGTCTTACAATATCGGTTGGACAAAGGATGGGAAGGAACTAAGGACCACACAATAATGCTGACTCACCTACTTCATTAATCCTTTTGAATATGAAGTACTCTGTGATATGGAACCTCTTTCCATAGTCGACGTCCAATTCGGTAAACCCTACCTATGGCACTGACATGGTACATATTAGTCACGGAATCAGAATTTGATTGTAAAAATCCAAAACTAATGGTATGACAAACCATAGTGACAACCAATATCAATGGTTTCTATGATATCTGCCAAACAAATTAAGAAGCTTATCAATCATGCTCAAAAGTTTGCATTAATCATGATAAAACCTCAATATTCCAGGAAGTCTGCAGCAATGAGTCGACTCATCGACTAGTACAACTCTTGATAACAACAACAAATTGACAACATTATTGAAGAATACTAGAACATATTTCAAGAACCAAACAGAGTACCTCTGCACTGTCAGGTAAAACACTCCATTGAACTTGTTCCTTGTTCTTCATTACCTAATGCATTTGTTTACAGAATATCCATTCTTGAAAATGAAGGATTTTGTAGAAAAATCCAGTATTTGATCGACAAGGGTCATATCTACCCCAACTCGGCTCCTTGTGGAAGTCTAGTTGTCTTAGTTCCAAAGAAAGATAGGACTTGGCGCATGTGCATCAACTACTGGGCTCTCAACAAAATTTCAGTAAAGAACATATACCCTCTATCACAGATTGATGAACTCATCGTCAATCTGAAAGGTGCTAAGTTCTTTATGAAACTTGACCTCAAGTCGAGATATCACCAGATTCCAATCAAGGCCACTGATGTATGGAAAACGAATTTCAAAACCAAGGAAGGATTCTTTGAATGGTTAGTCATACCTTTTGGCTTAACCAATGCACCTGCAACCTTCATGAGATATATGGATGACCTTATATGACCTTTCATTAGTAAATGTGTCATTTTCTATCTCAATGATATCTTGATTTTCAGTTGATCATGGGAAGAACATGTCAAGCAAATTCGGCAAGTTTTTGACACTCTCCAGTAACATCGGTTATATCTGAGCATGGACAAATGCTCATTTGCGATGACCAGGATCAAGTATTTGGGGTATGTAATCGACTCTACAGGAATTCATGTTGACCCAGAAAAAATTTCAAATCCTCAAATATTGGCCCATTCCTCAAAACATTCATGAACTAAGAAGTTTTCTTGTTTTGGAGAATTTCTATCAACGATTCATACTTGGCTTTAGTCACATCGCATGGCCTTTGAATCAGTTGACGAAAGAAAATGAGAAAATTGTCTTCAAATGTACACTGAAACAACAAAAATCTTTTGAAAAATTCAAAAACAAGCTTTGTACTGCACCAGTACTTGTGTTACCTGATCTGCATCAACCCTTTGGGATTGAGATGGATGCATCGAACTATACCCTCGATGCAGTGATCACTCAGTCAGGTCACCTAGTCACATTTCATTCTGAGACTTTCAATGACCTTGTCAAAAGGTACTCTATGTATGAAAAATAATTGTACGCCATTGTGCAAGCTCTTAAGAAATGGAGACACTACATTCTTGGCAGGGAAATGGTCATTCTCACTGACCATAAGCCTTTGCTGTTCACTCCGAATCAGTTGAAACTATAGACAAATCAAGTGGATTAATTACCTGCAACAATTTTAGTTGGTACTTAAGTATAGGAAAGGTAAATCCAATGCCACAAATGATTGTCTCAATTGACCACCCATTACTCTACTATCTACAGTGATGAGTATATAGGGTTATGACACCACTACGTAGCCGCAATTGTATTCGGTAGACTGCAATTTTTCTACAATATATCGACAAATTTAGACCGACAAGTTGTTGATTGTCGACTACTTCTTGAAGGACACCTTCATATACAATCTTGGACATCTTTGTGTACCGACCGATGAGCATCGACAGAAGCTCATTTGGGATGTGCACTACAACAAGACCACAAGAATTTTGGATTTGCAAAACACTAGTTATCCTCCAAAAGTATTTCTACTAGCCTTCACTTAAATATGGCATCAAAAAGTACATTCGATGATGTGTGGTTTGTGCCATTGCTAAATCGTCGAATTGAAAACAAGGATTGTACACACTCCTTCCAATTCCTAGTCGACCATGAGAATCTATTTCTATGTACTACTTGATGATATATCCTACTAACAAACATCAACATGATGTGATATTAGTAGTAGTTGACATATTTTCCAAGATGGATATACTCATACTATGCAAGAAGACTACGGAAGCACAATAGACTGATTATCTCTTCTTTGAACATGTGTGGAAACACTATGGCCTCCCGATGATCATTATTTTCAACAGAGATTCTAGATTTGTCAACACCTTTTGGAAAACTCTCTGGCAACAACTTGACACGAGACTTTCTTTGTCAATGGCCTTCCATCCACATATAGACAGTCATATAGAAGTTGTAAATCGTTTAGTCATACAATTTCTTTGCATATACAAACACAAGAATCATTGAACATGAGTTGACATCCTTCCATACATACAACACAACTACAATCATGCTCAACATAGGTCTATAGGTAAGAGTCCATTTTAGGTCTGTTAGATTTCAACCCTCAGTGCCTTTCGACTTAGTCAGTTCCTTGACATAGTCGAATGACACTGAATTCGAAGGATGAGAAGTGGAGAAAGCATTGAAGTTCAGAGATCAAATCTACAACATCCAGAATCAAGCACAAGAATTGTTGCAACATGAAAATGCAAAATCTAAGGCCCGACATGACAAGCATTGTATTCCTCATTCATTTTGAATTGGGGATCAGGTCTGGTTGCATCTAAAGAAGAAGTGCTTCACTTGTCCATAAAGAAATATGAAAGCTTTATGATATGGTCCATACATTATCCTTAAATATATTGGAGAAAACATTTTTTAGCTCGACATTCCTACATGCCTTTCCCTACATCCAATTTTCAATGTAAATCTGCTTCAACAAACCATGCACCATTGTTTGAATAGAATGACTTGTAGAAAACAGAACTCGAAGACATCCATGCATAAATTCAGGAACCTCTTCTTTATAACACCATTGTGGGATGACACATACACCTTACAAGGACAAACTCCATTCCCTTGTTTCAAGTGGCTAAAGTTGGACAACTCCCCGCGTAAGGAAAATGGTACTCTGCTAATGAAGTCACCGATAATTTTCCTCACCTAAACAAATACATAATCTAGACAATTGTTTCTTAAGGAAGGAGGAATGATCCAACCAACAACCGATAGGTTCGCCTTCCACAGGTTCGCATTGGAAACCGACATGTTCGCATTTGACAGGTTCTCCCTCGGCAAGTTCACCTTGAATACAGCATCCCAACATGATCTGCAATGGTTGAACTTTTGACCATTATAACTTCTTGTAATTGAATGTAGCGCTTAGTCACCCAAACATCTCGGTAGCCTCTATATAAGCATGTACATTATGTAATATAGACATATTTTTGATCATTATGTGATTCCTCCATATTTCATGGAGTAGAAGTAATAAATTGGTTCAAATTCTCTCATATTGTGTGTGTGTATATTTCTTTCCAACCTAGTGTGTTTCGTACTTTGGTGTTCCTTTTTATATGCTTCCGGCACAATAGAATTCAACTCATTCAGTCGATTGTTGTCCCCAGCATGCAACTGGGCATGACTTGGATCATATATTGACTGATCCAGGTGCAATTTTAAGTTATGTATCACCAAGAATTGTAGATCTATACAGGATACAATAGGATAAATTTGAAAAGTCTTGGTTAGTCCAACTTGCTACAAGCACAAACCAAAAAGTTGCTAGATTCGTGAAAAAGTGTGATTTTATTATGAATGGTTTTAAAACACATGCTTATTTAAATATTCTTCCTCTAGGATCTTATGACTTACTGATAGGAATGGATTGGTTAGAGAAACATAGAGTTTTTAAATTGTTATGTTAAAACATTCTCATGTTTGGATAATTAAGATAATACTATTGTTGTAAAATGGATTCCCAGAAAAGTCACCATAAGAGAAATTTCAGCCTTACAAATGAAAAGGTCTATTCATAAAGGTTGCAAAGTTTTTGCAGTTTACATAATGGATGAGAAAGAGAAAAACAATCAGCTTAATATAGAAGACATACCAATTTTAAAAGGCTTTGAAGATATATTTTTGGAAGAGATTCACATACTACCTCTAAAAAGAGATACAAATTTTACCATTGATTTGGTACCAAGAGCCATACCAGCATCAAAGGATCCTTATCGTATGAATATAATAGAACTTACTGAATTAAAATCACAAATACATGAATTATTCGATAAAAAATACATCTCGCCTAGTGTTTTCCCTTGGGGAGCACTCGTTTTGTTCGTAAATAAAACAAATGTTACTTTACAGTTATGTATATATTATAGACAACTAAATAAAATGACAATTAAAAATCGATATCCTCTGCCTTGTATTGATGATCTATTTGATTGTTTTCGAGGGACAACAATATTTTCAAAAATAGACTTGAGATATGGATACCATCAATTACAGATTAAGTATGAGGATATCTTTAAGACTACTTTTAGAACCAAATACGATCATTATGAGTTTGTTGTAATTCCTTTTAGGTTAACAAATTCCCCAGCAACCTTTTATGTGTTTAATGAACAGTTTGTTAAGTAAATACTTAGAAAATTTTGTAGTCGTATGTATCGACGACATGTTAATCCATTCTAAAAATAAACAAGAACATGAAGAACACATAAAAATAATCCTACAAGTGTTAAGGTAACAACAATTATTTTCCAAGTTCAGCAAGTGTGACCTTTTCAAGTACATAATTCAATATCTAGGACATGTGGTGTCAAAGGATGGGATATCAGTAGATTCTAATAAAATTAAAGCTATCACAGAATGACATGTCCCAAAGAATGTAACTGATATAAGATCATTTATGGGGATCACTTGGTATTATTGTAAATTCATTGAGGGATTTTCCAAGATAACATACGGGTAAATGCATTAAGGTGGGAAACACGGTTTGGCCAAATTTGGCAATGAAAACCCGATTGTCTACTCATGTGCTAGACAAAAGCCCTTGAAACGCATATATGCCATGTCAATTTTGACTTGTAGTAAAAAACAAATTGTAGAATATTATGTTGGCTTCCCAATGATATTTCTTTTAAATATCCCGATGTCATTTAATGTGTGAAATTTCGCATTTAATGAACTATGTGACCTTAAAATTTTGAAGAAGTTAATAAGTGGCTCGTGTCCCACCCCAATAATTCAATCTTACATTAATAGTTTCAAATATATATATATAAGCATGATCTACACAAAATGCACTATGGTCTGCATATTTTTTGTTAATTTATTTCACAATATACCATTATTTATTATTTTTCGAAAGTGACCACATCTGATTTCAGCATCATTTTATACACATGTGTGTCCATTCCAACTTTTTTTTCACTTTTTTCAAAAATTGAAAAACCAAAGACACTCTTTTGAAGAGCACAAGTCAATATGTGGGCTGTGCATTTTTAAGAAATTTTTTGATGTGTATTTTTTACCCTACAGAATTTTCTTTGAGTTGCTTTGAAGTTGTTGTCAGGTTTTCTAAGTATAAGTTTTAGAACTAATTTAAAAAAAAAACATATGAATGCCAAAACGCATGCATGATACCTCAATGGATTGAGGATTTAGTGATGAATCTATTAGTATGAAGTTCTCTCAGTTATGTACCATGAATGGCAGGGTTTACACCCCTAGAAGGCATAGAGAAACATTGATTTTCTTGTAAGAGGGATAATTCTCTATTTTTCAGGCCCTCAATCGAGTTATGGAGCTCGATTGAGGTATTAAAATCCCTCGAACAAGGTTTTAACCGTAGCTTGATCGAGGGTTTATTACACCCTCGATCGAGGGTCTATAAAACCCTTGATCAAGCTACTGTTGAAATCTCGATCGAGGTAATTATGAAACCCTCGACCAAGCTACGACCTTGATCGAGGTCCTGTTTGTGTTAAAAATCTTACAAAAATACCTGGGAATGAACTTAGGCATTGATGGCATTAATTCCATTCCAACTACCTTCCCAACCTCATTTCCCACCCGAATTCCTAAAGAATATCTATATAAACATCAAACATAAAAGATAAACATGTTACTAATTTTATCCTTCACGATTGAATAACCTATTTGAAACAATGCTTGTGTTCTAATGAAAATTTGGCTTTGTGTATTGTGTTTACATATTGTTGTAGGTATGAATTTGGATTGTTGATCTTGATCACAATGGGAAGCAAGAAGAGTCGAAGTAAAATATGTACTAGGAATCAAAGCAACACTGAAAAAAAGAGAGAGAAAGATAGAGAAAGAAAGAGGGAAAAAAGAGTAATCTTGAAAGGAGAAGAAGTTACAAATCAACCTATGATGTGAGAATCAAATTCCATTGCTAACAGTATTGGTATGATTGAATTTAGTTATGGAATTTCATATTCATATATATAATTTCATTTTCATAGTGATCTAGTTCATATAATTTCATATTGCATAATATTCAATTTCATAGTGTTCTAGTTCATAATTTTTATATATATACATGTTAAATTGTTTAGAATGTAAATATAATTTTGTAATTAATTCATAAACTTATATACATTGTATGTGCATCTATGGATTCATATATATGTATTCATAATTGTATGTACATTGTATAATTTGATATTCGTGAACATATTCATATAATTTCATATTGCATATTCATATATTCAATTTCATAGTGTTCTAGTTCATATTTTTTCTATATATACATGTTAAATTGTTTAGAATTTAATTATATTTTTGTAATTAATTCGTAAACTTATATACATTGTATGTGCATGTATGAATTCATATATATGTATTCATAATTCTATGTAAATTGTATAATTTCATATTCACATATTCATATAATTTCATATTACATATTCATATATTCAATTTAATAGTGTTCTAGTTCATAATATATATATATATGTGTGTGTGTGTGTGTGTGTGTGTGTGTGTGTTAAATTGTTTAGAATTTAATTATAATTTTGAAATTGTAATTTTGTAATTAATTCATAAACTTATATACATTGTATGTGCATGTATGAATTCATATATATGTATTCATAATTGTATGTAAATTGTATAATTTCATATTCACGTATTCATATAATTTCATATTGCATATTCATGTATTTAGTTTCATAGTGTTCTAGTTCATAATATATATATATGTTAAATTGTTTAGAATTTAATTATAATTTTGTAATTAATTCATAAATTTATATACATTGTATGTGCATGTATATATAGAATCTTCTAAAACCACTTATGTACATGTGAAAGAATCTTATGTGTTGTGAAAGAATTGAAAAAAATGTTTAACCACTACAATTATACAAACTAAGTGTATTATAGTATGAGTAGTTCTAGTTGTCCAATGAAATTAGACACTGGTTGATGAATATATAGTGCATAATATTCTAGCATAATATA
>LPNX011022898.1:76190-149918 GCA_001517045.1 Pseudotsuga menziesii | reverse complement strand
AATTTCATATTCATATATGAACATTTTCATAGTGTTCAAATTACAATTACATTACATTATGATAATGATGATAATTACATTACAATTACAATTACAATCACATTTCAATTACAATTAACTTTTACATTTCAATTTCAATTACAATTACATTTCAATTTCAATTACAATTACATTACATTACAATCATGTACAAATGATTAGGAATCATATGGATTTAAGAATTGATGAAATGATTATTTGAAAGAAAATCAACAATTACAATTACAATCACATTAACGTGTAGAAGCACCAGCCTTGCGTCAATGGACTCAAAAAACCCAACAAAGGGCTAAAAACTCAAAAAAGCGCTGAAAACCCTAAATACGACCCCTTGTTACTTATTTTTTGGAAGGAAAGTTTCATACACAGTGTACACACTCACACCATTGAAACAACACACTCAATAAAAATTGATATCAGCATTTCTCACATGGAAATTACAACTGCTATTGTGGAACGAAGCACCTCAAGAAATCGAATGGTTGCCACAATGTCAAAGTTGCTCCACATTTAAAGAAAAACACTGCACACATACATTAAATTCAGGGTAAAGATAGATGAAAATGATGAAGCTGCTTGTTGGGCTCTTATATGCAGAGAAGCATATAAAGATGGGATGGAAGAGGGAATCAGAGAGAAGGTGATAGAGTGTTGGGACAACCATTATTGTGCTATACCAGATTGAAAACATGTCATGTGACAACTTTCTAGAAGAGGAATTTATGAGGAGCATTGCAAGCATGTTATGGAGATGACCAGAGTTTCTTTGTTCAAGGAAGTCAAAGAATCAAATCCTGGTGTCCAGATCTCATTTACCATGTTCAGTAAGTTGAAACCATGGTATATTAGAATGAATACGATTAAGGAAACTTGTTGTTTTCAATACCACGTTGAATTCTAATTATACTACGACACATTTGTGTATTTTTTCAAAAAAGATTGGGATGGTGAACCCGCTCCTCACACGGTGCGAGATTTTATTTCTATGATACTTCGCAATAGGAATCTTGAAAATGTGTTTTTCATTAAAAGGTGTCTAAGTGGGAGAAGATCCCATGAATGTGGTGATTTGGCATTGTTCCATAGGAATTTTCATATCGATCCAACACACCCTGGATTGTCAGATATTACAGTTAAGTGGAAGATATATGAGTATGTCTCCATGGATCCATCATCTTCTTCACATGTTCCATCTAAGAGGGTCGACTTGCTCGAGGATGATATTCCTATTTCAGACTTCATGGACAAGTTTCAAAGCCATATTTACAAATACATTAAACATTGCCACAGTTCTAGGTGAAATTTTTTAGAATTTAAGCATTCTCATGAGGTTTTTGAGCCATGCACAATCCTATTGTTGGTAGACTTTGCTGAGAATTACACATTTGCTCCTCAGAGAGAGATACAAAGTGATTATTATCACTCTAACCAGGTGTCCATCTTCGTACATGTATTGTATAGACATGCTCAGACGAGCATTGATGGTAGGGATACCACTCCTCAGTCATGCGATGTGATCAAGGAATACCATTTTTATGTCAGTGATGATCATGAGCATGACACGTTGTTTGTTCAACACTGCTTTGGGTTGATTTATGATTCATTGAAAAATAATGGGGTGTCATTTATAGAACACTGGATTTGGTCAGGTGGGTGTGCAGGCAGTTCAAATCAGCACTCTCATTTTATTGGTTGAGTCACCTTCACAAAGAGACAAGAATTTGACACACCTAGAGCTTTTTTGAAACAGTGCACAGAAAGGGTGAACATGATGGTGTAGGTGCATGCGTGAAACGTGCACTTCAGAGGTACCAAATGAGTCATAGTGCATCTCGACTCAGGTGCTCATGAGAAGTAGTTGATTGGTGCACACAGAATTTGGGTCACCAAGGTCATTAACAAGCAATTTCGGTGCGTAGGTAGGAACAATATATATATATTTCAAAACAACAACTTAATTGGAATTTAATAAATGTGGTTGTATTATATATATATGATGTTTTTTATTTGATGCATGTTTTCTTGGGATGTTTTCCTTGGCGATGTGAATTGATCCATGCCATGGTATTACGAGACCATACCGGGTACAAGAGAACTACATTTAGTTCGTAGTAAAGACATGGACGACATATTTTCCATTGAAACGAGGAATTATATGTGTTTCTATGAGTTCTGCATTGATGCCAATAGACTGGGGGTTGATCATTACATGAACGATGCATATGTCAAACAATGGAAATATTTCCGTCTTAATCCAAAGGGGCCACATCCAATTCTGACGTGGAAAGAGATGCACACTGATGAGACAGTGGTTTCACTAGATCATGATCGATTTTCTAATTTGGTTAAGCAAGGTACATGATAGTTGATTGAATATTCAAACTTCTAGTCTTGTACACATGCATATATATATTTAATATTTGTTTAATATTTGAAAATATTGATGCAGGTGATGTATTTGTTGTAATTGCACCACCAAGAAATGGCGATCATGTGGCATACTTTTTGATGTAGTGTATACAAATCAAAATCAAGTTGGTGTGGCCCTATGTCGATGGAGAGTTCACATACCAGGTTGGTGACCTAGTTGTGATGGGCCACTTTTTTTTAAAAGTGAGAAGACAAGGTGATTATATTATATACAGAGATTTCATACCTAAATATATATCTTGTCAGTATAGTCATTTCGTGGTGGCATCTCAGATACATCTCATTGAAATCAAGGTGAGGAGGGGTAAACCAAAGAGATGGAAATGTTAGTAGTTCACCATGATTGTATTATGGAGACGTGCCCCATTGTCCATATGAGTGAAAGTTATATGTATATCACACTCTATTTGTGCAAAGTTCTAAATTACATGTTACATTGTAGACAAGTTGTAAATTGTAAACTTGTAAATTGTTAGTGATATGCAATACAAATAACAACACATACATTTATTGCGTCCTCATTAAATCCACCAATTGCAATTGATATTAATTGTAAGCTATGTTAAATTGTAAGTTTCGTTTGATTGACAATTTTTCCATCAGAGAAAATTTCAACTCAAAATGGGCCTTTTAACTCTAATTGAAATTCCATGTCATCATGTGTTAGCCAATGAAATTTCTTTAAATTTGAAATACCGTATAGGTATTAAACACTTTTTTAATATAAATTTGGGGATAGGTATCGTAAAAAAAACTACTTTTTTTGTTTGTATTTTCGACATATCTCTCTGTTTTTTTACTCAAATTTCGATCGGAAGAGCTCGTTGGATGTGGAATTAAATTCTGCATCCAACGAGTACCCACTCGGTATACTTTTGATGGATCCCACTACCCCAAAAACAAGAAGTACCTACTTCTTATTTTTGGGGTAGTGGGATCCATCAAAAGTATGCTGAGTGGGTACTCGTTGGATGCGAAATTTACTTCCGCATCCAACGAGCTCTCCCGATCGAAATTTGAGCAAAAACATGGGGAGATATGTCAAAAATACAAACAAAAAAGTAGTTTTTTTCTTTTCTTCCTCCAAAATTAATAAATATTATTTTATTAATTTTTTTTATGAGGCCCATTTTGATTTGAAATTTCCTCTAATAAAACTTCCAAATCTTTTTACAAATGAAACCAAATTTAAAATCGTAGTTGTACTTTTTTTTGTAAATGAAATCAAATTTTACATTGTAGTTGTAATTTGTACCTAGTAGTTCTTACACTGTAAAGTTGTAAATTTTGTAACATGTTAATGGTAAGTTATGTTAAAAATTGTAAGTTGTGCTTGATTGACAATTTTGCAAACATGTAAACTTGTAAACTTTGTAAAGTTGTAAATTTTGTAAACTTGTAATTTATTAAATTGCAAAATTGTACAATTTCGTAATATTGTAAAACATTAATGATTGTTAAATATGTACTAATTATAAGTGAAAACAAACTTTAAACTATAACTACAAATAATTAAATCATTTAGTAGACCATCATGTTCAAAATAAAGTCCATATATATATATATATATATATATGGATAATCATAAAGTACAAAATAATAAAGTCCACAAATTACAATTTGAACATGTAAGTTATAATATGAACATAAATATGCAAACAATTCTAACATAAATAAGTAGTACCTCATCGACTGGCGTGTCATGAGTAGGACTCGGGCGGGGCTGTGTAGAATCCTCTGCAATGCCCTTGCCTATATCATGTACAATATGAACAAGATAAATGAAGAAAGTTAGAACAAACCAAAGTATTATGTGTTCAACAATTGACTCATTTACAAATTCAAATTTAGGATGGAAGTTAACACATACCTCATCGACGTAGGCGAAAAGAACTGCAGTGGGACCTCGAACAGATGCATCACTGCCAAAAAGGACCTCAATGAAACTGGGCTCCTGCATGGAGGTCTAACACAAAGCAAAGTATTAGTTAAAAAATGATTCATTTAAGGATACATTGCAATCAAATGATGACAATAAATATGTTCATGTCCCATCGGTAAAGGCCAACATCTATCATGTTGTCAATAATATGCATCACGGGACATGATAGCATACTGCATTAGAGTGTCATGATAAAAAATGCAGAGAATATCATCGGCCACCTAATGTAACTCTGTATCTGTAGGTGCAGTGGGTGCTCTGCGTCTCTCTTCTTGCACAACCATCATGGTACCATGCATTGTCATGCGTGTAACCTCTGCTAATGCACTTCGCTCCTCAATCTCTAGCTGAGATGACTCAACTACATTATCTGTCCTAAGCATGGTCCTACTAGGGCGACCTACCAAAGGATTTGGCTCTGGCTAAGCTCTAGGGTCTCTCCTAGCCCTAGGACGTGCATGACCGCATCCCCCACCAGTACCATAGAACCTTGAGGGTGCGCTGGTGTAATATGGGTGCATCTCCAGGACAAACTCTGCATATAGTATGTTTTTCAAAGTATAGTGGGACTTGGTCATGGTGGGGACACATGCCCCATGCTCTAATAAACATGTCATATACATAATGCGATGCAACCTCTAGCTTAAACTCCTTGAGTCTAAGTGGTTGACCAATGGCACGGTCAGGAGAGATATCAAATAATGTTCCCTTCACATCATGGCCAACTGTTGCATCTCTCACTACGGCCCAGTTATCAGGACCCATCACTGCGGCCCTTATTCTCTGACATGCAGTGGCACAAAGAGAAATCAATGGTCCAATGGACCTGTAGACCTTCAATAGATTATCTACTTCCTCTAACATCATCCACATTGAACATGATGTGGGAGAGTGCTCTTAAATGGAGCAGACGTTAAACTGTAAACAATCACGTTGAGTGGTAATGTCTTGTAGCATGATACGTGTGATCTCATCCTCCCATGGTGCTTTCTCGGGAGGGTCGGGACCTTGTTGTGCAGCCGCGGCACCTGGAAATTAGATGAAAACATAAATGTCAGTCAAAATACATACATCAACTCTATGTGAATTTTGAATCAATATAAATTAAAGGTACTGATAACTGAAAGAAAAATATATATGCATTTATTGTACCTGTCTCATGGAGAACCTCCCCACCAGCACCAGCAGTATCCTCCTCGTCGCTCACATGCACAGAGCGACTGCGAGAGTGATTGTCACTCAGCTCCCCAGCAGTAGCATGTGTCGGCGTAGGACGCATAGGAGAACCTATGAAAATAGAGACACACAAGTTGATGATTAAATATACACATGTGAAACAATTTAAATTTATGTAACTAACAACAAAGAGTACATCATGCACAATTGTATACTTATGAGTCCTCTACCGACCTCTAGGGCGAGGAATGGCCACAGGTCTGCCAATGCTCTGCCTTCGATGAACTGAAGAACCTCGTTGTGGAGATGCATCTGCATGAAATAAGGCATAATAAATGCAGTCAACATACAATATAAGATAAATGATAAATATGCCAATAGTAAAGATGTAGATTTGATATGATTAATATATCATCACATGTTGCACATTAATAATGGGAGAAGGATCGTGAGTGTGAGCACAATCAATAAATAAATGACACATGCAAATGATTTTTTCACAGATAGTTGAGATTGATTATTCATGTCATGTGTGTGAATGCAAAAGTGTTCTTGGGACTCATGGTTTTTGCTTAATACGAAGCTATAACTTTTCATCCCAATCGAGTAACAATCATCAACTTTTCATTTCATTTTTTTTTTAACTTTACCTGTGCACATAATGTACATGTCGATATCATTTTTTCCACTAGTTACAAGTCAACCATTTCATTAAGGATGTTCTGAAAAGATACAACAATATGTTCAACATGTCTACCTATCTCAATTATTTTCCACTAGTTACAAGTCAGTCATTCCATGTTCTTTGGTCTTGTTTTGTCCTACATAGGGAATATTGGTTGCTTCTGGATTGTTGTTGGTGGAATGTATGTTTGTTACAAGAGGCTAGAGATTCTATGATATTGTCCTAGGTAGCTTTGATTCACACTTGAATAACAAGTTTTATGTTTTATTTATTTTTTGTTTTTATTTTTATTTTTTTTCTGTTGAAAAAACAAGGAAAGCCACAATACTTAAATTTGAGTTTCCTTAAAACAAAAAAATAGTTCCATCTCTCTATAAGTTCAAATCAAAAATTATATATTTTATTAATAGTTTCAGTTTTTTTTTTAAATCTTTAAAATATTAATTTAATTTTCTAAAATTTAAAATTTAAATTTATATATTTCATTAACTCTTTCATAAACATTTAAAATTATATATAATTTTAAACTGATTTTTATAGTTATAATTATGTAAATTAATTTATATACTTTTTAAAAGTATAATTGCGTTTTTAAATTAATTTGTATAATTATATCCAAAAATATATAACTACACTTTTTTATAAAATAAAATTAAAATTTACACACTTATTTATTACTATTATTTTTCTTGAAAAAAAAAGGATGATCCACAATTTCATACTACTTTTGTTTGAGCTTCAAAAAAACAAAAATACATAAGTACACTTTTCAATAAACTAAAATCAAAATATGTCGACTAATAAGTCAAAACATACATATAATATTTTATTATGAAAAAAATATTTTTAAGAAATATAAATATGAATTAATATAATATTTTAATTATAAGTATAATTTGTTTTAATCAAATAGCTAATAGTTTATATATATGTGTGTGTGTGTGTGTGTCCATTGGGCGTAGCTAGGGTGGTTCGGAGATTTGGTTTGTGCTCCCCACCCGGGTTCGAATCTTGCAAAGGACATTTTCTCCTTAGGATCCCTTATATGTAACGAAATATTAAGCTGGTGAGCCGTTTGTTGTGATTAATGATGCCCAAGTTCATGTATACTTGCCTAGCGAGTATAAGATATTTTCCCAAGTGGATGTAGCCATTGTGTAAAATTGGGCTTTCATGGTGAACCACTTTATTATATATATATATATTTGAAATTGAATATATATCAAAATATTGAATTTAAAATATATGGGATGTTTAGATAAATGCTTCCGTCGGTTTAAGGTTCATGATTGTCTCGTGTCTAGGGTTGTATTTTTTCCATTCCTTTATGTATTCTCAAAGGATTGAAAACAGTTGAGCAACATTTCTGCTTGCTCGGCACACATTTCAAAATTAAACCGGCAACATAAACACTTTTGGTTGATAGAAATATTTATACAAACTATAAATTTAAATTTTAAATCTAATAAATTTAAATTTTTTCAATCCTCTGTGTATTCTCGAAGGATTGAAAAAATTTGGGCAGCATTTCTGCTTGTCGGGCACACATTTAAAAATTAAAATGGAAGAATAAACACTCCTGGTTGACAAAATATATATAAAACAAAAAATTAAATTTTAAATAAATAACAAATTTCAATTACAATTTTATAAAAATATGGCAGCATTTATGCTTGCTAGCACACATTTCAAACATATTAGTAAAAAAAACTAACCTAAAAACTTCTATAACAATTATTTTTTTCAATTTTAACCTAACATTTTAAAACTTAAAAAAAAATCATTTAAATTTCAAAAAACAAGGTTTGGGTGTTACCTCTTTGCTCCAACATCGTGGTGACAGGTAGGGGTGGTTGTGGCTTGCACTATAGCTCGGTCTAGATCGGTTGAGGTCTGTGGTTGTGCTGCATCTTGATCGAGGTCATTCTACGGAGAAAATGAGAAATAGGCCGCTATTTCCCATGGCCTTTTTTATAATCTTTTTTAACAAGGACCTTGATCGAGTTCGGGAGCTCGATCGAGGTTAGTAGCTCAATTGATGTTTTAATAAAAACCTCAATCGAGTGTTTTTTAAACCCTCAATCAAGGCGTCAAGACCGCAATCGAGGGTACATTTTTTGCATTTTTCCAAAATCTCCTTGCCAAAAATTGTAACCCACCTCCATGGATGCACCCATACCCTATAAATTCATTACAAAATAAAGGTAATAAATTTGATTGGAATGAAAAATATGAATAAAGTTTTAATAAATTAAAACACTTGTTAACAATAAATCCTATTCTAAAAATTGTTGATCCTTTTAAATATTTTGTTGTATGCACGGATGCATGCAAAGAAGGTCTAGGTGGGGTACTAGTTTAGGAAAATTATGTTATATCATGTGAGTCTAGGAAGCTAAAGGAACACAAAAATAATTATGCTACTCATGATATAAAGTTAGTTGATATCATTCATGCGCTTAAAATGTGGCGACACTATATCACAGGAAGGATATTTTTATTAATGTCTAATAATATAAGTTTAAAATACTTATTCGATCAACAAAATATTAATGCTAGACAAGCTAGGTGGTTATCATTCTTAAGTGAATACGATTTTGAAATAAAACATATAAAATGAAAAGAGAATAAAGCGGGAGACACTCTAAGTCATCATGCAAATTTGTTGTATGTAACTGTAAGCATCAGATATGAAACCGATTTAGAGGATAAGATTAAAAGTGCAGAAATATTTGATAAAGATTACCAGAAATTAAAAGAGAAGACAACATAAAATGAAGTAAATCGAGTAAAAATGGATTTTAGTCTGAATAAAAGGGGTTATTATTACACAAAAGAAGATTATACATGCCTAATTCGGAAGAAATTAAATTAATTATTATGGATGAATTACATAAAAGACATTATTTAGGACATCCTAGATATTAGAAAATGATTACCATGATACCAAAGGATTTCTTGTGGCCTAACATGAAAAGGAAGTAGCAGAACATGTAGTGCGATCTATTGAATGCCAACAGGTAAAAGATGAACATCAACATCCACCTGGATTGTTACAACCATTGCCTATTCCAGAATGGAAATGGGAAATTATTAATATGTATTTAATAACATGGTTACCTAAAACTGTTAAGCAAAACGACTCAATCATGGCTGTAGTAGATAAACTTAGTAAGGAAACCCACTTTATTCCAGTAAAATCTACATATAAGGCTTTTAATATTGTTGATATTTTTATGAAGGAAATTTCCAAATTGCATGGTGTACCTAAAATAGTAATTTCGGACAGATATGCAAAATTTACGAAAATATTTTGGAAGGCTTCATTTAAAGGTTTAGGCACAAAATTAAATTTTAGCACTGCATATCATCTTCAGACCAATGAACAATGGAAAGGGTAAATAAATTTTTGGAAGACATGCTTAGAATGTACATAATGGATAAGCCAAGTAAGTGGGAATATTATTTGTATCTCGTAGAGTTTGCATATAATAACCATTTTCAAGCTTCAGTTGGATTAAGTCCATTTGAGATATTGTATGGACGCAAGTTTAATAATCCAAATTCCTGGAAGAGGCCCTATTGACAGACTAATGTTAGGACTTGAAATATTGAAAGATATGGAACTAACAGTGAAACAGGTACAACATAATTTGAAGGTTTCTGGAGATAGGAAAAAATGTTGTGTTGACTTAAAAAGAACTCCGCGAGAGTTCTAGGTAGGAGATCATGTTTATGTAAAGGAGAACCCAAAACAAATTCATTAAGGTTGGGAAAATACTCAAAATTGGCACCAAGGTATTGTGGACCATTCGAAATTTTAGCAAAAGTTGGACTAGTGGCATATCAATTAACATTACCACCTATAATAAAAGTACATAGTGTTTTTCATGTTTCAAATTTAAATAAATGTGTTCATGATGCCACTGATGTGATTAACTGGAATGTTATATAGGTGGAATTCGAAGAAGAATTTGAAGTGGAATAGGAACGTATTCTCAACGGAAGAGAAATTTTACTCTAGAACTGTACTATTGTAAAAGTCAAGGTGCAATGGAATCACCTTAGTCCAAAAGAGTTCATTTTAGAATTGGAAAGTAATATGCAAGAAGCATATCCAGTTCTATTTCAGATGACATTTAAATGGAAGAATAAAAGAGTAAAGAAATAATAACACCAAGGACGGTGTTAACTTTAAAGGGGAGGTGTATGTAATACACCAAATAATTATTAATTTGTTAAAAACTTTGAATATTTATTTTTATATATTTTGAGAAATAAAGTCAAAATAAATGTAATGAAATTATTATTATTATTATTAATTAAATAACTGAGAGGAATCGGAACTCAAGTAGTCATTAAAAGAGTGTTTGTTGAACATTTTATTTAACATATAAGAGTTGGAGTTCCTTACAAACCTCCAAATATTTAGCTAAATTCAAAGAAGTTTACTAATTTGAATGCCTTAGATTCTTCTTTAAGTAAACCTATATCAAATTTATTTAACTTGAATACATATATTGAAATAACTTTCATTAACATTAACTACCTATTTAATCTTTTAAAAAGGGATATCCATTATCCAACTTATATTTGTATAATATCAAATGAAGGCACCATCCCTAATGATACGAAAACCCCACAACATCATTCCATATTAAATAATTTCCATCACATGAAAAATACTTGCCCCTTGAGATATGATTATCAAGGAAACTAGTTACTTGACATCCCAATCCATGTCCTCATAAAGTAAGTGATCCATTTCATCCTTGATAAAAAAACATTCAAACATACAATCATCTTTCCTCTTTATCATCAATTATTTATCATAATATTTTTTTTATATTATAAGTGTCTAAACAAGGCATTACTATTCTTTGAGACTACAATGCTTTTCACCAATTATGAAGTAACCCCTCAATAAAATTGGAACCACATAAAATTAATAATAAATATTTTCATATCTATTTATAAATTGGTATCAAAGTAGGTTCTGAACACTCGGACCTAATGGACTCGCTTGCATACAAGTATGTTGTGAACTTTGTAAAGAATTGATTATTTGAATACAAGACTTTATGTTCATTTATTGCCATGCATGCTATAAAAAAAAAATATTGTTTTTAATGTTATGATCGTCAGAGTATATGAACTAGTTTGGCTAGAATAGCGTGCTTAAATGCATGAAGCTAAAAATATATGCATGAAGAGTGAAATGTTATTTGAAGATCGGCAATATGGTATATTTGATTTCATGTAGATTATGCATGTAAATATAAATGGGATTATGTATTGATAAATATTTATAAGAGGATGTAAATATAAATGGGATTATGTATTGATAGATTCTATTAGTAGGGTTCAAATCAAAGGAATTACCATAGAAATTTATCCTATAATATGTGCATGTATGTGGCAGCAAATGATGCTTATATCACTAGCTTGTGCATCACCGAATGACTTCTCTCTACCATGAGAAAAGTGACTCCTCCCTACCATGAGAATTACTAGATGAGCCCCCACTACAATGAGAAGTTTTGGGTTACTCCTCCTTAGATGTGCCATTAGCCTCACATTTCTCAACAAATGTACAATGTTTGACCAATCTTTGTGGAAGCTATAATAATTGCACCCTATGGATTATCAAGCAAGTTAGGTGCATGAGGATATAAATAGGGATGATTTCAAGGGTGAGGGAAATTTACATGGTTTGGATCAACCCTAGCCTCATTATCTCTATCCTAGGGAATCCCTCAACAAAACCTATGTAACTCTAAAATAATGAAATAGTTGACATGTTTGTGCAGGATAAACTTGACATATGATTTCCTAGGGAAGCACAATGCATGCCTCTATTGTTATGAGGGAATTCATCAAGTGTATGTACCATTGATCCATCCAATAAGCCATGATAATCAATTAGATGATCTATTTAAAGGAAATATGGGGTAGGCTCAAGAATGAAGCTAGTGTTAGGGTCTTGAAAGAAGCAAAATCACATGTCTTTTGTTATTTTTAAAATTTTACATCTTAGTAACTAAGCTTGTTTACATATAAACTCATTTTCACTTCCCTATAATAAGTACTATTGTATAATGATCGTTGTACATTGGTAATATTGTCAATGATATAGAACAATTCATTAGGAAGCAATGAACAAAAGGAATGCTCTGATACAGGGCTAGGGTTTCCCTAGTTTCCTCCTTCTTCCTTCCAAATAGATCGCTCGAGCCTGCTGTGTTTTGCTTGCTGCTGTCTCGCGGGTTCAGCGTGAGTTTTGGGTTCGGCTCTTCCGAGCGACTCTTGTTTTCTTGGCTATGGATTCTCATGATCAACTCATGGCTTTCAAGGCCTTAGTTCAAGTGGCCGCTCCTACGGCAGCCTCTCAAACCCCCTCCAAGTTTGTGAAGAAGATAGATGAGATCCCCTCTCTAGAGCTCTCTCCTTCGGATCCATGTCAGAAAGCACTCATACTCTCAGAGAAATCCCTCATCGGTAATTTTATAGAGTTGTGGCCCAGCCCTAAGGCAGTGGAGCTCTAGATTGCAGAACATTGGAACCCTATTTTGCAAGGACAGTTCTCTCTCTTTGCAGCTGGTAGGGGGTATTTTGTTTTTCTGTTTCTAAATAAAGAAGAACGAAATATAGTCTTTTGATTGGGCCCCTTCTTCATGGGCTCGAGAGGGATGTTTTCAGCTCCTTGGACTCTGGCTTTTAACCCAAAATCAGAGATTACAGTTGCTCCAGTATGAGTAAGACTACCTAAACTCTCGCTTCATCTTTGAGGAAAAATCACTCTTGTGGACATCGATAATAAGCTAGGGTACTACTTAGATAGTGCAGATCCAAAAGGGGGCCAGTTCAGATGTGTCCACATTTGTGTAGAAGTAAATATAGAAAAAGGGCTTTCGGAGGCCCTAAATCTTACTTTAAGAGATTGGAATCACATCCAAGAACTGGACTATGAGCAGATTCCATTCAAATGAAATTTTTTTCATGTATATGGCCACTTTGTTGAAAGCTGCCCCAAGCTTGCAAAATCTCATAAATCTGCAACTCCTCCCGCTCCCAAAGATACAGAGTTCCAAATAGTCATCAATCAACGATGACCTCCTCAAAGAAAGGAGCCTCAATCCTCATAGCATAAGGGCTCATCTCAAGATCTAACTCCACTCGTAGAATCTCCTCTGTCGGAAAACAAAAATAACTTTGAATTTTTGCAAGAAGTTGAAGATCAAGAATTGGAAACAACAGATGACCAGGCGCAGGCTGTGCCCTCTGGCCCCTCGAAGATAGTTCTTGATCCTCCTTCCATGAAACAAGCTTCTCCAGGTCTTTCTCCTCCTGATCCCCCCCAAGCATTAGGTCGTGAGGCTCCATCTCAAGCAGGATTGGAATCCTTAGTCCCTTCATCTCAATCAAATGGAAACTTTGATTCTGAAGACTTTACAGCCCCTTCTCCTCCCCTCGCCAAAGGGAGAAAGACCAACAAGGAACATAGGGAAAAGGAAGCGGCCTCAAAAAAAAATTTGGGCTCCCAAAATCTGTTGGACCCTTTCATTAAGGGGCATCTCTCCTCTCCTTCCATTCAATGCATTGCTTCTGTACTCTTGTATGCTCTCAATTCGTGAGAGTTTCCTCTTGTAACAAATTGTTTCTTTCTTGAAAAATCCCTAGAAGCAAGTGGGATCTTTCTCCCAAAGTATTCATAAGCAGGATGACAATACTCTTAGAGGTCATCAACCCTCTTTTTTCTAAACTCCCCCTTTGTAAGCTTGGCAGGGCTACAGCCTTTTTAATCTAATACAAATTTTATCCATTTATGTTAAAAAAAAAAATATTGTCAATGATACAATCAAGTGTTTTCCACAGTGAGTGATGGAAATGATTTTCATGTCTAAACATACAACTTAAGTGTCCCAAATATGTCAATCCCACAAATATTTCAAGAAATATTTCAAGATTGTAACATTGAAAAGGTTAGGATTTTGAGCCACAGTATTGGATTAGAGGGTTTTGGTTTTCATCTATGGGCTTAATGTTTTTGAGGTTTTGATTTTGAGAATTTGGATATTTAGCATTTGGGTTTTGAATACCCATCTAAAACAAACAAGACCATTTTTTATGACATGAAAAATGTTTAAATCAAAACTTGATTATAGTAATAATAATAAAAAGGATTTTGTGAAGAATATGAAATCCTCAACAACATTTCCCACCAAACATAATTGTGGGATGCCAATCAACTAGTGAGACTTCATGTAGGCTTGGATGGATGTGTCATCTAGGGATGGTGAGGTCGTGTTCACCAATTCACACATATGTTTTTTCTCCTACACACTCATTCTCTCCTAAGTGTTGGCATAAGAAAATGAAGTGGCATGCACTTTTTTTTTCTTATGATATGGACTAACTTGATGNATATATATATATATATTTTGGTCTTTAGTTACATAGTTGCGACAATCTTATAGGAGATTTACTGCTTTAAGTTTTAGTTCAATTTTGTTTGATAGACTCGTAAGGGTTCTATCTTGTAGCTTTACTATACAAATATTTTATGAACATGGTCTAGGGTTATCATAAAGTCCATAATTTCTCTTCATCATACGGTCAAAGCCGTGAGACATAAGAACGTTTTAGGGTTTATAATTTGAAAACCTCTGGTTTTTTTATTCTTTGTTTATACTCATACTATTATAACTCTTTAAAAGGGTTAAACCCTAAGATCATTTGTGATCTATGAATGTGGTTATATCGTTCTAGGGTCTAGTTGTTTTATTTTAAGACTGTAGAGCCTTACTATGTTATTTCAGTTATGTCTAGATAAATAAATCCATAGAATGTTAGTAGCCCTCGTCTATCATAATGTTTAAAAGATAAAAAGGTTTTAAACCCTAAAGTTGTAACTTCTTTTCTATAGGAAAACCATTTTAGAACAATATCAAATCCAATCAGAAGCCTGTAACCAGAGTTAAGATTTGTCGATGATCTCGACTTGATATTACTAGAAAAGATTAAGACAAACTGAACCTATAACATTCTTAAGATCTAGCATAAATATTTCAGTTTTTGTACTTTCAATTACTCTGTATTTTCCTTTATTTTCTTTATGAAAAGTGAATTGTTTAACACTTGAATTTAGAATTGTAATATGTATTCAGATAAATATCGATTTCTAATTAATAGAAGATTAAAAACTGTATATAATTATATATATCATATTTATACTCTAAAATCAGAAAGATACACATTTATTCATTCAATCTGATACCACTTATTTAGCATAATTCGATGTCCTCCCGTTCTAGAGTACATGACTTTGATGAGAGAAAAAATATACGAAGTAATTTGAAATGAGTTGTCAAATAGTTTCTATACAGTTACTTAATCACATAATCATTGAATAACATTTATTAGCTAGAACCTCATTCAATAATAAAAACAGAAGTAATTGCAATAATACAATACAGGTCTAGAATTAGAACTTGGATGTGTTGAAGAAAAGGGACTGACACTCAAGGGAGATTGTTCCACCCAACATTTTCCTGAAGCATCCAAAAACACTTGCTTAGGACCCCCGAGCTTGCTCGCTGCACCATTAGCATGAAGATCTCTACTACACAATAGAATTCTGCAACTTAGCCCTCAGTATTAGACTTAACTGAGAAATTCACTTTAGCTATCCCCTCATCAAATTCTTTGTGTGCCTAACTTTTCAATTTGCAGCAATCACAAAGTTCATTCTCTTCCAAAAATTAGAATGAATGGTGAGCCTCCTGCTCAATTTGATGGTTTATATAAGATTTCCTAGGTCTTAGGGTCAATTTGTAATTTAATGAGCCACCCAGCTCTCTTCCCCCTCTCAAGGAACATGACCAATTTTTTTAAGGATATGCTCATGCAACAACTAGAATGTGAATGCTAGTGTTGCCACTTGTCAATTAGCCTTTTACAATGGCTCCTTCCTCCTAGTGGGTAGTGAACACTCATTTAACACTCTCCCCTGAATAGGTGTATCAAGTTTATTAATTAATAAAATAAATAATTCTTCAATTACAGTCATCCTTGATCCACTTGGTCATAAACTTATAATAAAAATTAACATAATGTTTTTGCTGAAATAAATAATAAATATTTATTTTTCAGTTTTGGGTATGTTACACAAAGCCAAGCAAGTCCAATGATAACTCATTAAAATTTAGATATGCAAATAATGAGAAATTAGTGTGTGGTTTGGATAAGTACAATTTGAGTAGCCCTAATGGTTAAGAACATGTACTTCTTCTAAAGTGGTCAAAATTGTGTTGAGTTTATCCATGAACCATTTTTTGTAATAAAAAATAAAAAATCTTTCAACCATACTAGTATCCTTAAGTGAAATATCCAACTTTTTAAATAAAAGAAGTAACTTAATAAGTTAGCATACTCAATCATTTTCGTATTCAAACTTTTTTTTTTAATATTTTTTGAGAATTCTACTAAATTTTAGTTTATTTTAAAATAATATAAAATTCAAAAGATAATTTACAAATTTTTTTTTATAAAAAGATTAAATTTATTTAAATATTAGCTTATTTTATATTAAGAAAAAAAAACTAAATTCATTAAACATTTTTTATTTCTCAATTATATAATTAAAATAAAATAAAAAACTTTAAAGATTCAAATATATAATTAAATTCAAAAAAATTAAAGATTCAAACAAAAGATTAATGCAATGACTAAATACATCGTTAACACTATACATATATATATATATCTTATTAATTATTTTTATTTTTTATAAATAAAATTTTTCATTTTAATATTAAATTATGAAGGTAAATAAAAAATAAAATCATTATTTTATAATATTTTTATTCAATATTTAATTTTAAAATTAAAATTATAATTCTATAATATAAAATATTGTTTTTGAATATTATAAAATTTATTTTAAAAAGTATGTTAATAAATATATAAATTCAAATCTTTTATATAAAATATTTTTTAAAATTATATAAGACATTAAAATAATAAAATTTTGAAAGGATATTTTATTTTCTTGAAAATATAAAACAAATATTTTGATCTTAAAAAATAAATGAGTACATTTAGAGTGTAAAGCAATTGTCATAAAGTGTCTTGTTAAGATACTTATTGCACGTCAGCATTTTAATGTGTGGGTGAACCTCTAGTATCTTAGTATATTGATAAAATTATCTCTTCATTTAATAGATGGATGGTTTTCATGTAAACTATTTAGTTGTGGGTGAGAGTGTCAATGTGTATATGTATATTTTAATAAGAATAAAAAAATATATTTTTATATATAAATAGAGAGAAGTGTTATAAGGCGAGCTCATCATACATATAAGCCAAGTAATCAAAATTATGATTAATTGTGATACCCAAACTGCATCGTTATATATATATAACAAGGGTAATTATTATCCAAGTTAACTAGAAGAAAACTAAAATTATAAGTTTTGTTAATAGCAGTGATTAATTGGTTTATATTTTACTCATTAATTCAGCATAGAAAAAGAGACTCCGGAAAGATTTAAGGAGGGAAAAAAGAAAAGAAATATTAACAAAAAAACATAAGAATTATGAATCTCTAAGTGAATGTAATGGAAAAAGGAAGGTTCGAGGGGAAGAAATGAAAGGAAAAAAAAATCCTTTCATCTCGGGATGGATAATTTTCATGAAAGTGAATTAATAAAGTTGAGAATGGTTGTCATACATCAAAGATATGATGTGAACCAGCACCGTTGTATTGAGAGGTATAGGTAACCAGGTACTACCTGTAACAAACCCAACCTCCTCCTTGCCTTCTTGAAAAATGGGGTAAATTTACTTTTGCACTTTTAATCCTTTCTTATAACAAAATTATTCATATTAAACTAATGTAACATATGGCTTAAAATTATCATCTTCACATATACTAAACATGTATAAAGAACATTAACTTTAATCCAAAGGTTGTAGAGTACTAATTAAAGTGAATGTTCTTTATACATGTTGAGTACATGTGAAGATAACAATGTTAACCCATATGTTACATTAGTTTAATATGAATAACTATGTTATAAGAAAGGATTGAAAATACAAAACAAATTTACCCCATTTTTCAAGAAGGTAAGGAGGAGATTGGGTTTGTTACATCACTATTAAGCCATGATATACACATTGAGAGATACCATTGGTATCACTTAGATGCAGCTGGGGCACATCTAAGCTATCTTCCCCAAAGATATATTGAACCAGGGTTTGATTCTTCAGTGAGGAATAACATGAAGCTTTGAAAAAAATTCATTCTGTAAAATAAATCCATTTTTATTTTCCCTATTTGAATCTTGCAAATGGCTCAGGGGTGAAATAGCAAGAAGTAGAGGAATGTGTCTTGTGTTCTATGGTTGGGAGGTATATTGTTGAATCCAAAACGAGTAAAGATTGTTATAAGATCCAAATAAGTTGCTGATGAGTTTGGGAGGTATATTGTTGAATCCAAAACGAGTAAAGATTGTTATAAGATCCAAATAAGTTGTTGATGAGTTTCTTTCTTGGTACTTAGTTATGAATTTCAAACTCTTCAATCATTAAATCTTAATTAGGCAGTTAATGTCACATACCCCAAATCACCTGAATGGATTCTCCAAGTGGCACCATAAAATTTTTCTAAAACATGTACATTTAACTCATACCAAATTAATTAAAGTCTTTGGTTACATAACTATAACCATTTTTTTAAAGTAATGAATCAATGTAATACAAATCTATGTGAGCGATCTTATTGAAAATTTCAATGAGATACAACTATCACATTAGTCGCAAGGCTTATCCTTCAATGAAATAATGAATTACAACATAGCCCTTTATTTTCATCGTGGTTAATGATCTTCATACCAAGGTACCCTATTTTTCACTTGTTCTCATAGACACATCCATCAAAGATACCACATGAATCTCATTAGTGGAACACACAACAAGGTTAGATACACTTTAGACTATAAAAGCAGCTAACTAGAAAGTATGCAATTATACAACTGTTTTACTCGACACCGCCTTTTGAGAGTTCTCTCAATGCCTTCCACATCTTCTGCAACCAATAGTTGAATCATGTAACTCATCATAATCATGTAACTCATCATATATGTTAGTACTATATATCATCCCACAACATTCAAGAGTATACGTTTTACTAACAAAATTAAATGCATAAACAAAGCTAACTGTTGAAGATAATTCTTCCAACTTAGGTGACTAAAAATGTGTGTGTGACTTTCCTCCCAACCATAGGATTCATGTGATGTATATTTCGCTTTCTAAAGCCAAAATGTGTCTGTGACTTTCCTCCCAACCATAGGCTTCATGTGACGTATATTTCGCTTTCTAAAGCCACCCTCGAGCTGGATGAGGAATCCACTAGGATAGAGAACTAGCTAAAATTTTTCTAATATTTCTAATCTTGATTTAGATGTTCAAACCACTAATTTATACATACTAAATAAGTAAAACCTAGTAGTTAACCAACAGTTAAACATGCACACAATAGATGTCAGTAGTTACGCAAAAATATTGTGTTTACAAGGGTCGATCTCCCTTTGAGATCACCCAATTTCTTTAATTGACTCATACTTAGAAAACAATATTTTCTTTTAATAAAGAAGTGAAACATGCAAAGCATGGAAGTCTTGCATACGAATCCGATTGACTCTTCTCCTTAACGAGTAACATATATGAGAAAGATTTCTATAGGATTCAAATAGAATTAAAGATTGTTCTTTCAAACCGAGATGTCTGGAAACATTTCCATGTATTAGGCATTGGATATGAACAAAGGGACAGAGAATCCATTCCACGGTTCGAGAGAACTAGACAGTTGAAAAACTACTTATAGCATTTAGATTCGCATACCAAACAAACAGCTGGAAACACGAGGTAGGGTTCAGTCACATACCACACAGACATACTTATGCAACACCAGATCTGGATTTTAAAGGAAAATAACAGTCATTGGTTAATACCACGATGCCAGGCATACAGCTGGAAAACGCCAGGTATATAAATATTGAGTTTACAATGCCATGAAATCACGGGCATTCATATATGAAGATCACCATGTATTGAGATCACAGACCAAATATATTCTAGGTACATAAATATTGAGTTCATAATGCCACAAAATCGCAGGAATTCATATATGAAGATCACCATGAATTGAGATCACAGGCATCACAATGCAATGAGATCGTAGATCAAATACATTCCAAGTATATAAATATTGCCGTTCATAATGCCACGAAATCGCGGGTATTCATATATGAAGATCACCATGCATTGAGATCGCAGGCATCACAATGCAATGAGATCACAGATCAAATACATTCAGATATACAAGTAGATCACACGCAATTAAAAGGGATCTATAATGTCAAGCATAAACCTCATTTCTAGAAATCGCAGGAGAACTATACATTCAGATCCAAAGAAAAATCATTCAAAACACTAACGTTTGATAAAGAATCGCATGCATAATTTATTCCCTCTCATCCAAGATGCATAAAAATTCATTTAGTTCACAATGCTATGAAATTGCAGGTAGCAATATTTTTATTCCACAAATCAATAATAAAAACGCAGGTAGCAAGACACAGTTTATCAAGCAATGAGGCGCATGTAGCAATATATTTAGTTCATAAAGCACTGAACAACGTAGGGATACATACATTATCCAACTTGATCCCATATCAAAACTCGTAGAAAGTCTCTTATCTAAGTCGCAAGTACCCGTACATTGCAGCAATTCTTTTATCCATAATCGCAGCTACACACACCTTGGAGACAAAATATAAACATCTAGTTCCCAATGTTTTTCTGAACGATATCGCAGGCATATATAGTGTGAGAAAGCTTAGTTTCTTACTATAATGGGAGGCTCTTTGCACTTGATGCCATACATAAGTACTAAGTAATAATTATCTTTTTATTTTATAATAATCCTTTGGATTCTTACCCAAAGGTAAAAAAATAATAACATTATGTGTTCTAATACCAATTTTTAATGATAGTAATAACTGGTTTAAGTTGTTTGAACACAATAATAAAAAATCTTTCTTATTGTTCAAAGGATAATATCAATCCTTTAGTTCTTCGCATGTGATGACTACATTCTAAGTTCCAAGTAGTGAGAAATACGACCTGCATTCCTTTCAGTGCCCCATTGTACCAAGATGACCCCTAGTCATCGAAAGCTTAAAATGTCAAGGTTTCAATAGCCTTTGACCTCTTCCCCTAGTGGATTCATTGCCAAACATCGTTTTAGTCGTACAACACTTTCAGTCGCCTAACATTACCAATTACATCCAAAATTTGGTAAAGCTTGTATGCGTTCTTACAGTGCCTTTTACTTACATTTTGCATTTTTCGGTCTTGGTCTGAGGGGATGTTACATACTTTCCCCCTTAGAAGTAACACCATCCCTCATAAAGTTCTTCAGCTTTGCTTTGATCATCTTCAATCTTTTGTGTTTCTCGCAAGCTTTTATCTTTCATAACCTGCACTTTTGTGCAACATGTCTAGGTATTCTGAGATTTATTCAGTAAACATGTCATTAGTTCATAATCCAACTTAGAACATAAACAACAAGTCCCCAACTTGACATAGACATTGTTTTCATTTCTTTCATTCATAAGTTAGCATCATCTATTTCACATAATTTCAAGCAGTAACCTTTTAAAATTTTCCGTTCATCCTTATCCTTGAGGGAATTTTTTTTTCCTACTCAAGTATTCATAACATTTTCAGATTAAGACTTTCAATGGTCTAGTTACTAGGAAAATCCTTAATATATGTTTAATTATTTCATCATGAAGTTTGAACAACTTTCAACAACACTTTTGTTGATCAACAAGCTCTCCCTTGAGTTCTTTTTTTCATTTTTAATAGCTCTCTCCTGGACATTGAACTCTCTCTCAAGTTGCTGACACCAATTGGACTTACAGGATAAAACTTTGAGGTTACTCTCCATTTTGATTGCTAGTCAGAAATTTTCCCCTCAAAATGATCAAACAATGTCTTGTTTTCTAGATGTCAAACTTTGTGTCTAGGTCTTACCATTGATATCACACTATTTCATAACTCCCCTAAAGACTCCTTGCTTGAGTTCGAGAATTTATTTTCCACCCAGCCTCCTGTTTGAGTCCAAGAAAATTTACTTTAACAAAGTAGAGATGGATCCTCAATTTTTCCCCTTGGTGTTCCCTCAAAGAAGAGGTTATTTTCCCCTCAAGCCTTCATGCTTGAGTCTAGGAATTTATTTTCCACCCAACCTCCTGCTTGAGTCCAAGGAAAAATATTTTAACCATCAATCATTTATTGTTTATTTTATATTTTATATTTCATAATTACAACATCCAACAAAATAACAACAAATAGGTTCACCTGTTTTTCTTACTATTGATTTAACATAGCTATTCACGAATCCTTGATCTGTATAGAGATTCTTACCATATTCTTACCATGCATATTATATTGCACTCTTGTATTTCATCAAGTTCCAGGAATATTGGTCATTACATGATCATCTAAAATAATCATCATTTTTTGGTTCCTATCATGGCTCTTTGTATTATTACCGTTACTAAGTCTTGGTACCTGCAGCTACTTTGAAATAATGACAGTGATGATGACACACAATAGATTCTAAAATAAATGATCATTTTACATTAACTCCTCTATAACTTACATTCATCGTCCTCAAACATTTTATTAGAATTTCATAATTCGATACTTCCAGCATTTTGTATAACATATACAATCATTTCAATAATACTTCAATTTTCTTTGGTTTACACCTTCTCTCTTTTGTGTAGGACTAGTTCATTAAGTTAGTGATTTTTAATGTCTATGACAATGTATAATTCTAACCAAAGATAATCTTAGCTATGATTTACAATAAGGTCGTGTAGTAAAATTTGATACTGACTTGAAACTGGAGTATATAGTTTATTGTGGTTAATAATATAAGGTTATCCTCACAAAGAACACGTTAAAGACTATCATAAATGAAACAAAATCAAGAGCTCCAGAGACTAAGATATTGTTGTTAACTAAATCTTCGGGGATAAGTAAATCCCACCCAAGATCTATGGGGACAGGGTTCCAAAAACCCTTTCATAGAGATTTTACCATGCAACCATATCATGATGATGATGAGGTAGCAGGAATGGAATGCTTTAAAATAAACTTGAAATATGAGCATGAATACCTCAACTATACCTCGACTGATTACTATCATAATGGGCACAAGAGCGAACTGGGACATCACTCTAATCAATGCTTAGTCATTTAAATTTTTGAAACTTAACAACTAGAATATTTGATTTTCTGACTATAGATTTACTTAACGGGGAGTTTTAAGGACCGACTTAATTAGTCAGTATCCTTAAGTTTTCCTGTAACTAATTTAAGTTACAGTTTATACTACACTACAACAAATCCTGGAATTAGCGTCCCATTTAGTGTCCATTTTTAGTGTAATTTTTGTTTACATTGAGTGGTTAAACTAGACGCTAAATGGGACTCGTCATGGACAAAACTTAAAGAGTCTCAAAAAACGTCTCTTTTTGCTTCCTAGACAGCATCCTTTAGGACGTCCAAAATATCATCTATTTTTTTCTTATAGAATAGTGTCCAACTTTGCTTCCTAAATAGCGTCAAGGTTTGCTTCCTAAATAATGTCTTATTTTTCTTCCTAATGAGTGTCTTCTTTTGATTCTTAAATGACATCCCCGTTAGCACCATATTTGCATCCTTAATAACACCATGTTAGAATCCAAATTAGTATCCAATATTGGATCCATTTTTGCTACCACTTTAGCATCCCATTATGCACCATGTTTTACTTCCAAATATGTGCCAATTTTCACTTCCAAATTTACACCAATTTTTGCTTCCTTTTTTGCATCATGTTTTGCTACCAAAATGATGCCAAATATTTCTTCTATTGTTGCACCATATTTTTCTTCCTATTTAGCGTCATGTTTTTCATCCAAGGTAACGTCTTATTTTTCTTCCATATCAACGCCATCTTTGACTTCATCATCAGCACCACGTATTGCATAATTTTTAATGCCTAGTTTCATGTCTTATTTTGATACCATATCAATGCCATCTTTGGCTTCATCATTAGTGCCACGTGTTGCATCCTTTTTAATGCCTAGTTTTACATCTCTCATTGTTTTGTCACTAATTTAGTCATTTTCAGTTATTTTATATACGAAGTTTGGTCATTTTGTTTGGTCACTTATCTCTCATTGTTTGGTCACTTATCTCTTATTTTTTGGTTACTAATTTAGTTTTTTTAACTGATATTATAGCATCATTATGGAATGGAGGAATCAAACCACCAATCTCCTGCTTGTAAGGCAGACACTCTTCCATTGAGCTAGCACCCTTTAAGAATTTGGGAACCTAACTTACAAATTTTTCTATAATGGTAAAAAAGATCAATTTACAACTTTGAGTATCTAATGGTCGGGAAAGGATGATAGATTGTATAAGTTAACAATATATGATCAAGTAGGTTATGAAATCCATAAACCTTTTCTAGGAATTTTGAACAAAACTCAAGAAATTGGCTTAATGGGATTGCAAAAATCACTATTCCCTAGCAACCATTATTTTGTTTAAGGTTGGATATTTAATCATACTCCATTAAGAGACCCATGATAAGAGGACATGAAGACACATCCTTAAATGTGAATACAATGATATTCAAGCAAAATAACCATTATTTACACCATATTGCAATAAGAGGGCACTACTGTAATTTTAAGTCATTAACACACTATATAATGATGCTAAATCTTGGAAAAAAATGATTGTAAGAAACCGCAGTTCAGAAATACCTTTATTTTCAACCGAAAATAGGACTTGTACAGAGCTGGAAATGATTGTTGTGTATGATTTTGACACTCAGAAAATTTATATCAGCACTTGACTCTCAGAAAATTTTGACATTTACTAAAGATACAAGATTGGAATTGATTTGATATTTGTTTTTATTACAGTAATGCTTGAAAGATTAATGTTTCACCGTAATGTGCTAATCTCAAGTGATCTCAAGGAATGTTTTCGACAATTATGATTCATTAACATTTTACTTTTTGCACGGTACTATGTGATCTTGAGATTTATTAAGTATAGAAAATGTTAAATTACAAAATTAAGAAATGGAGTTATTTCAATCCTTAACAAAGGTGGTTAAAATGAACTGAAACAACTGCCACTTAAAAATGAAAGACGAGATACCGGAGACTAATCACATCCTTGACTTGTTTGAAAAGGGTAGTGTCAATCATGTTTAGGAAATTTAAACAAACTTATGTATTCCCCAGTCAACAAGAGAATTAAAAATCAGCCAAATTAAATAATTACAGGAATATTTGATGGATAAAGATGAGAACCTTGTGGTGAAAGCAATGAAAATCTATGCTTAGCTTGGGCGGTTACTATTCAACTACCAAATATTGGATATCTCTTTGGTAAATGTGTTTCATGTCAAGCAAAGTCTTTGGCTAGTTAGTTAGATACATGAAGGTCATCACAATCAATAATTAAAAGGAAGTGAATTTAGTGGCAATGGATCAGTCACTCACTTTAGCGTGAATCCAAGCGTGGCTATAACATTTTAAAGTGAGCACGACCATATTTACTCACCCACCTCAAACAATAGTAGCTACTCTTCCCAAAAAAGTTTCTCATATAAGATAAAAGGCACCCCCAAAGGCAATAGGAAATGGTGTTAATCCAAATCCTTGATAGTGGAAACAAGACTACCAAAGGATTTTCAAGTGAAAATGGGAAATTTATCGGCTTCTTTGATAGAAATCAAAGGTGAAGGTCATGCAAAAGCAGTTGAAATTGAGTTGAATGGACTCCAATGTGTGCTTAGGAACATGAATGTTGAAGTGAGAGGTTGCTTTTTCTAAATCCAGAAATTAAATTCTCTTATCCTCAGTTTCTTTCCCTTAACTACCAATCAACATAATTTTTTTAGGTACTTCAGAAATAGCCTTTGATTAGAAGACGATGGAAAACTATTCCTAGGGTAAAGTTTTAGATCTAGCTAAAAGGCCCTCTATTTGATTTTATTCATAATATCTAAATATTTTGGGGAGCTATCCGGATCCATGGTTACATGTTAAAGGGAATATTTCAAAGATTACAATTGACCTACAAAGCAAACTTTTTTGAAAATTTTTATTTTTATACAAAAAAAGAGATTTTTTACTGCAAACTAACATAAATCATGTAGAAAAATAAATAAACTTCTAATCGGATTCACTATAGTTGCAGTATAACATTATTCTAAGCTTGAATATATTTGTAATCGAGTGTAAAAGATGCTCAAATTTAAAACCATTTAAACTAAATAATTGACTAACCTTCCTCTCGATCCAAATTTTTAATGTAGTGTATCAAAGCTTGTGTCATGTCCTGTCCTTTGAGGGTACAAGCCATGAAAATGTATAAGCTATACTATATGATTTTACATCCTTGCCTTTAGTCACCTACAACATATCATGCCATTCCATGGATGCATGATCATGATCAACACATCAAGTATGGAACCCATTGCTAAGAGACTCATGTGGATTCCACTCACCCACCCATTTCTATTTGAAAACTTAACCACATTACTTATAAAGCTAATTACCTCGATCTTCCACTAGCACATGAAGATTCCAACCAATATGACTCAGTTTTAGCTTAGTCTCAAGGGTTGAAAACGTTCAAGCTCAACTCACAATAATTTTATGGGATGACACTTGACCATACAAGGAAAGGAATCTACATGACCATAACATTAGTTTAAATCACCTGGTTTTATTTTAGTTTTGTAATAAGCTGCAGAATTCAAATAGACTTGGAGGATGCCTAACATTGGCATGGAGATCATTGTGACTGTGATGGTAAACACAACCCCATATGTGCATGTGCATGTACATGCAGGAGAACAGGAAATCGATTGTATTAACTAAATATTCCAGTTCAAGATACTTTTGACAATGAATTTGCAAATGCAACTTCAAATGAAAAAAGCTATTAATCAAATAGGAGGAGAATATCACCTTGTTTAGAGCTCATGCAAACTAGCTAGCTTGAGTATCATTATCTTCTGGCTTATACTAGCTCTTAGCAATTTGTGAAAATACACCAAGATGGACCATTAATCTCTCCTTCTTTAAATGAATTTCATCCCTGTGCACCCTATAATCCTGAAATATTTATTCAACAACAAATGAGTTAAGATCTATGAAACAAACATGAGACAAATCTTATATTTCTGCAATTTAAAATATTTTACATAATACTCTGTACTTTTCTAGCATCCAATTACTACTAGAATAAAAATTTCTTTGTCTTGACCTGCGATTGAGTGATTTCACATTGAAAACCAAGAATATGAACTAATTAAATTTCTACCAATCATATTCAATACATTTATGTTGTGTTCTGAGATCTCTCTAAATATTATAAAAAATAATACTTATTTAAATTGCCATAAGAATGGGTGGAAGGCTTGTAACCATCCTAATCATGCCCATCAATAGCTTATGTTAGGTTTAAATATAATACCAGGTAAATTAGTGAGTTATATTTATGTTTCTGATTCTTCCCTCAAAATATTTCAATATTGGTATAGATTCAAAATTTGGGTAGGACTTATATGTATGTATTAAGAGAATGTTCCAAATTTCAATAGCCAAACTGTCTATTTTCTTTTGTTGTTAATATTATCTTATCATATAATGAAAAGTAAATAACTATACCAAAAAATAAAACAACATTATTCTACCTCTAGCAACGAAAAGAAAGATGGTGCATTTAAAAATGTTATCAGAAAATGCCAGTTCTGACCTGTTTTCACTCAAACCTGTCTGGACTAGTTGTTTTAACTGGTTTTGATTTATTTTGTGCTAAAAGTGGCCAATCTTGGCATGGACAACTCCACCTGGCTATCTTGGTCCAAAGTGGTTGATTTCATCACTGTCTAGGCCATACCCCAGTCAACCCAAAAAAATAAAAGAAAAAAGAACCTTCTAGAAGGACACTAAAAATTACAATCAACCTACATATACATGCCCCCTCTATTTTCCTCACATACTTTGTGATGCCCCTAACCAAATCAGAGTATAAATTTTTCATTTCATTGAGTTTGGTTAAATACTTGTTCAATCTATGTGGGAAACTAACAACACTGTGGATGATTAGAAATCTATCCTCAATTATTTTCTAAGGATAGGTTGGTGTCAAGGTTCATATTAGTTTTGAAGACTTTAAAAAGGGACGTCCCAGCCTGTACCTTTTACATAAAGAGATTGTGCCTTAGGGAAGGCATTTCTACTATTGTGTACCAACTTCTAGTCATGCCATTCATCCCAGTCATTATCAGTTTGAGAATCTTTATCTTAATAGTAAGTGGTTTTCATTTCAAATAAGTTATAGATCTAAAAATCCCCTTTAAAAATCAGTCCCTATTATGCACTGTTATTGTTTTGAATTTTCAATGAAGTCTACAGTTCTTTTTCTTATCATGTGGTGAATGTCTTAGTTTCCCATATATGTGAAATATTTACATAAAAATTGTTTGATAACAATATGATGAAACATGAATCATGGAACAGTCATTCCATGCTCTAAGACAAAGAGTCAATCCCAAAAATTAGTTTAGACAGAGATACGACAAAGTGTTTGGCAGAAGACACCACCCAAGCCATGTGATAGTTAACATTAATATTTAGATCCGGACTATTGGGTTTATACACTAACATATAGATATGTGCATTTAAGTGTTTGATAACTTTCCCCAACCAAAAATACATAACCAGTCAGTTCCAACTTCCAAAAATTACCCAACTCTTAATAGGGTCTTTACAGTTTGGTTCAGTCATTACTTGGAGGTAAGACTAGATCAGCTTACAGTAGATGACCTAATCCATCCTTTTTTACAATTATTTATGCTATAGTTTGTGTTAGGGATATAAATAGGAAGATCCCAAATGGGCCACACTCATGGCTTGTGTTGAAGATAGATGCAATACATTATAGAGAGGCAACAAAGCCATACACAATAAGAATATCTAGTCTGGCCATAACCTTGGCATATCCAAGCATATCGAATATATTATGAAAATAGGCCTTCCCTCAAAAGTATCTTGCAACCTAGCTCCTGTACCATAATTACAAGAAAAAACCATTTACATCTATTTTTCTCCTTCCCTTGCCTCATAACTATCATAAAATGATAAATCCCCCAACATACTTACACAACATTTGAGTGGGGGTACTATATTGATTGCAGGTTCAATTTTGGTGGCTGTAGAGACCCATGTTCAAGCTCTAGCATTTGTTATGAACATCTTAGCAACTGATTTTCACTTTTAGGGTCATGTTGCTCCCTTGCATGACACCTTCTGGTTTTCTAAAGGGAGAATGTTTTGGTTTGCTAGTGTTGTTCTGTAAAAGAAAGTTTTGCAATACATTGGCCACTTGATTCCGACTTCTCTAATGTTAGGAGTTTCAGTTTTTAGATAGGGGTTTACTATTTTATCTGAGGTTTTGCCTTGTGGTGGTGCTCTATTTATTGAATTTTTACTTTTGTTTAAAGATTTGTTCTCAATGTTTTATAACTAAAAAGTAGAAGCATGTTCCAAAAAAGGTTATTAAAATTTAATATAATGAATAGGGAAATAGGGACACTATAATAATTCCCAAAGATAAAACAAATGTCTACAGACAGTATGAAAGACATGCATCCCACAACACACATAAATGCTCTATGGAAGTTTATGGTAATCACGTGGCTCCTAAGTGGTAGTTAAACCTTAAGCTTGCTTTTCTTGACATACTGACATTGATCTCATGTCTAGCTCATCTAACTCCAATCCCTTGGCACCTACACTCCCTAATTTTCCTAGTAGAGTGAACAAAGAGTATCAAACTTCACTGCTTAATCCAGATTCTAGAAGTACAACTAGCAAGGGTAAGAATCAAGAGTACAATCATGTTCACTCCATTAATATCCACAGGTGACCCAATGGGGGGAAATATGACTTCTAATACATTACGTGACATGTAGAGTGAAGGAATTTCCCAAGCCATATCTAAGATGAACTGAAAATTACAAGAATAAAATAAAATACAACACAAAATTACAAAAATGTGAGCTTATCTTACAAGCAGGCAGTAGTCCATCCATGCATATGTAGATAGGCAATAGTTTTGTAAGATAGGGCTTATAAAATTACCTAGAATACATATGTGGATAATCTTCATAAAAGACATGTTAGAATTAGGAGGGAGAAGATTCATATGTATGGTCAAAGAAACAAGTCTTGGGTTTTTATTCAAAAAAATTGGGGTACTGAGCATTTTTTTCTTCTACTCTTGAACACAACTTGGTGGTGTGAGAAATTATGGAAAATAAAATCCCCCATTAAACAAGAATCTTAATGTGGCTATCAATTGTGAACAAGGTTTTAACTTAGGAAGTTCTGCAATGGATGCTAGGCACAAACATGGAGTATGTATTTTATATAGAGAAGATTAAAAATCAATAGAGCATTTTCTCATCAAATGCTCAAATATACAAAACAGGTCTGTTTAGAAGTGGAGTAGTTCACAAGAGTGAAGAATATATGGGTTGGGAACTCTGTTGAAGAATGTTTGAAAAGTTTGATGAGACAAAAAGAGCTCAAGGAATTGAAACCTATGCCATGCCTGACTATATGGGACTTGTACCTAGCAAGAAACTCATTTTTATTAGTGGAAAAATTTCTAGTACCTTCATTCCAATGTTCTTATCAAATCAAGTCCATGGCCATAGCTTAAAACTTACAAGCTTCTAGCCATTCAAGAAAAGAGAGACAAATGGATAGTTTGGTTATCATTAAAGAACAGGTATGGGGGTTCTATCATTGGATCAATACAAGGTCCTTGGGATAGTAGCAGCGTAGGTTGTATTTTGTTTTTAACTGAGAATCCCAAATCCTAATCAACCATAGCAATATAAGATAAAATATGTGGCTAGGGTTCCACAATGCACCCCACATCACATGAAGCACACCCCTATCATGTTGTAAACACTTTTGGAGCAACCCAAAATCTAATATCCCATGCACCTCAAAAATCTCTTAGCTAATTAATGTATATTTATTCTTTAATCGTAATATTTAGAAAATTAACATTTAATTTCATCTAGTATAAGGGCCAACCAAAAACTGATGCAATAGACATGTCTACTCAAATATATGGGGCCTTTCAACTGAAGCAAATTTATCCTAATAGTCAAGTCCGTGTTTCTACGAGAATCCTCAGGGTGAGTTGCAATGCCATATTTTTCATGATCTTATCATGGTTTTGAATACCCTTTGGGGAGGTATGTACAAGTTGATTTTTTAGGAAAATCTAAGAGGTTGTTACTTCTAAAAATTCTATTTTAGTGGTTTCTAGAGAGTGGTCCAATCAATGATCTAATTTCACATTTGAAGACCTAGTTGGAAGTGTTACTCTCCATTTTGTATGGTTGTCCACTGGTGATTCTAATCACACTCTCTAGTGGTGACGTTGTCATGATTGTAATCTTGAAATCAAATCTAGGCAGTTCTAAGTTGGTTTTGAAATTTGGACAGTTTGTTGAGTGTAACAGCAGTGAGCCCTTTCATTTTCAGTTATGAGCACAGTAGAAGTAATTTTGGGTAGTCCTATGGGAATAAACAACTATAGAATCAATTATGATCATCAAAGGGACAAATCTCAGCACTTTGGGAGGATTCTAAAGGTTAAAAAAACAATAAAGCATCTCAAATCAACTATAATTAGGCCATATTTTAGATCTAAGCACATTTACAGCCTTGAAATATTATGATAAATGGAAGTAGGAGGCGTTATTTGCAATTTTGGCTGTGAAAATGAGAAATCTGTGGGTGAAAGAAACCTTAAAATTTCATGCATATGCCTTATAGTAGCATCGACATGAATTTTGGGCACAAACAAACTTGTTTGATGATAATAAAAAAAGGGTATGAAGCAGCCCTATTTCAGCATCTTAGGAACCCTTATGCACTTATCCATCAACAAACAGGCCTACCTCTAAATATGGGCCAAATTGGAGAGTTAAAAGGCAGTTCTGGGCATGAATAGCCCTATGAAAAGTGATGAACAATAGAAAAAATAGGATTTGAGAAATGCTGGGTTGAATTTGAGGGTTGAAATGACATTAAGAAACAATTATGGGCACATATATGGACATAAAGAGAAGACCTGGGCACTCCAACAGCCTCAAACCTTCATTCTGGGCATAAATAAGGGTTGTTCCAACCTCCTAATCAGCAATTTATTGCAGTATCATGAATTCTGGGTGTTTTTTCTCCATAAAAAGGGTGTAAACAAACCTTAATAAAAATAGCTAACAAATGTAACTTATCTTACAATAAAAATAGTTATGGAAACGTACCTATTTAGGTAGTGCTTTATTTAACATAGTATTAGGTTGTCCATATATCTATATCTCGAGGATGCCACTAATAATCCTTCTCCTGGAATGAAAAAGTATCAAAATGATTCTATGAAGAGAATAAGTAATGCCATTGCCTAGCTTTAGCTATATCTGGAACATGCCACTAATAATTCTTAGTTGGGGAAGGAGAATTTATTAAAACGATTCCATGATTAGAATAAGTAATGGCATTGTCTAGCTTAGGGTTTAATGCAAGGAATTTCTTTTGTGCAATTAGATGGGGATGCTTTTGTACAATTAGGGTTTCTCTATTTACTTCGTCCATGAATCTTTCTAAGATTTGTGCATTAAACATTCATATTTTAATACATCATGGAAATGGTTAGTCTCCTGAGTTCACATGGATATAGTTGGTGAACAAGACATTGAATGCACCTCTAGACATTATATAATAAAAAAAAAAAAACTCTTTCGACCAACTCAGTGTACTCCGGTGTAAATATAATAAATAAAGTCAAGTTAAGCAATTGCGCAAATCCTACGATGAAATGTCATAGATATTGTATTTGCTTCAATCTTGGCATTTTGTGTTGGATTCATGGTTTTAGTTTTACTGTGTTACAAGTAGGTGAAAAAATTGCAATCAAATTGGTTGGAAGATATACAAATCCCTTCAAAATTGGTTCAACATGGTTCCTTGGATTCCAGGTTATCATGATTAAAGTTACATAATATTTACATGAATAAAGGAATAAAGGTTGTATTGAGAATTGGGTCATTGGAATAGATAAAAATTTTAAATATTAAATGAAGTGGAAGTGAATACAATCTTATTGTTGAATTTAGACATATTACTAAGTTATCCATATAGTTTGTGGTTGGACCATTCTTATAGAGATCAAGTGGTTGAGAGATAGTTATGAAATGGAAGAGAGTTTGGAAATATTTTTGTTGAACATTCCACACCAAACATATCTATTGAAAACCAACAAGAACTCCCCAAATTGACCTTGTAATTCAATAGTAAGTAATCCACTACAAAGAAATGTCCAATTTACTTGGGGTACAACATAGTCTACATGAACAGGATCCCAAACTATTGCACATGAATAATCCCAATTACCGTTTTGAATTTGAGATATAGGAGCCCTATAATAAAAAAACATATTACAATTCTTTCATTAGTTTAATTAGTCTTCAACATAAAAAAATTTAACAAGTCTAAGCTTTGCATCGCCATTTTCAGGCAGAAACATCAGCAGACACAAAATGTATCACCCACATCAAGAGTAGATAGACAAGGAATATATCTTCATGTTCAGAAACTAGATAAATAAACCTCTATTCCATGGAACTGCAAACAATACTTAGCATAACTTGATAAAAGCCATTACCTGCACAACTTCCACTAAAGACATTAGATACCAAAAGGAAATAAAAAAAATACCTTCGCCATTTACCACAAATAATTTATGCTTTTCCTTCTGACCATCTGAACATAGCTACCCTTCATAATAAAGAACAGCTCGGCATTGAATCCAATTTTCTTTAGAACCAAACGATAGAGAATTTGCAGGATTCCAATCTTTTGGCTAGACACCCTACAGTACAAGTTATCATTATAACTGAATATTTTTCACATGAAATATTTCCAGTTGTAATCAAGCAATAACACCCCCTCCAATTCCAAAAAGTGAATTTTAAAATATAAAATATCACATACATCATTCCATCAATCGACCTTACATTTTCCATGTTACGTTTTGTATGTTCCTGTTCAAGAATCTCCTCCTCCACAGAAATTGGTTGTCCCATAAATGGTGATTCTTCATAATTGAAATAAAAAAAGAGCAATATGAGACAAAGTTGCCTTCTAGTATATTCATGATTTGAAACTAAGATGCATGAAATCCAAAAAAGAAAAAAAATAGAATGTATGTGCTTCTATGTACAATGTATACACATTCATACAATATACATGTAATCAAACCACAAAAAAACTAGGATTGTTGCAAAGCACACACGAATAGATAATAAGTCCATCTGCAGAAGGATAAACTAAATAAATATTTTAATCAAAAGTTTAGTTGTCCAGCTTGAAAAATAGTCTCATTGTTTATAATAATTAACACCAGTAAAAATAAAAAAATTCCAAATCCTCATAAGGGTTAAGAGGAATGATAGTTCTGCATTTACATCTATTTTTTGTCCTGCGCTAAGGCCATTCTTGATTAACCCTAAATTTATTACGGGGGATAAAGGAGTCCCAATTATTCCCAAGCCAAGATAGCCTATGGTGGATGAGAATATTAACCAAACCGTGATGAAATAAACTCCTATCTCTATTAGTTGTGTTGTTCTGAAACAAATATGCCATCTTTTGTAAACTATTGATAAGATAATTTAAAGGCATATTGAATGATTGCCCCTTGAAAATTATCAATAAACTAAGATAATAATAATGTATATGAGAAAACTCCCTTCGTAAGTCACATACCTCATGAAACCAGAAAATTTTTGCAAAAAGGGCATCCACCCAGCTTTCGTTATAGGCTCCAAAAATTGACTATATGCATCAAGATACTCAACTACAGAGAGTTCAAATCGAACCACCAGCACCATGAGAGAAAATGAGGGTTTACACTTTACAGGGAACATACAAAACCCCTCTTATTTCTCATATCTTCAACTTTATAAAACCCCTCTTCAACCACGTGTCCATTCTCATATTCCTACTCTTCTTGATCTTCTTCTTCTTCTTCGTGCTGCTCTTCTTCGTGTTCCTATCCCTCCCCTTGGTTTTCTTTGGTTTATTCATCCTCCTCCATGCCCTCTCTTGACCCTCTTATTTCTACTCAACTTCATTATGTTGTGGATGCTGCTTCCCATGCTCCTCTTACTCTTCCAGACTCCTCCTCCGCCTCCCATTTCTGTGTTGATACTTGGTTTTGTCTATCATAACAGCCCCTCGACTTATTTGACCTTAAGGACAAAAGAGGGTCTATTTGAGAGATATCATATAAAAATACCACGAGAGTGTTTTAACCAATGTAATGAACTTTTATGTGGCATTAGACCCTAAGAAGCCTTAAAATATGTCCCAGATCCACACTTTAAAAGATTATTTTTATTCATTGGTCATGAAAGGCGTGTCAATATAAAATGCTTACAATAACTAATCTAGTTTAGATGGTGAAGCTCATTATGATAGTATGGACTATATTATTGTCACATCCTAGTGAAGGTGGCTCCTTGGAATGTTTATTACTTATTGACCCCCTCGTAAAACTATAGTCCATGTGATAAGGACCTTGCATCGTAATCTTGTTCTTCTTTTGCATCTAGGAAGTGAAAATTTATGGATTGTTAAAAATTATTTGAAATGTATTTTGTCACATGGCATTTCTTTCATAACAAATCAGGGCGAGGGAATGGAGTAAAGTCCTAAATATATCCTTACCCCATCTCACCTAGAAAATTTGTGCAAGTATAGGTAGGGAGACATTGACACAAATGATCATGTGACTAAATATTGAAGTGTAGAGGTGGAGTGGAAATATAAACTAGTGATGAAGAAACCTAAGGATATCAAGATAAATAGAGATGATAAAGAAAGCATGATGTCATATTTTATGAAGGATCGCCATCAAGCTATGATAATTCCCCTAAGCATACTCACAACAATATATATATCTCTGCTTAAGTTCCTATTAAAATTGCAAATTGTTTCAATAGTATGTCAAGGGCATGCCTATAAAGCCTTGGATTAGAAAGATATCGGAGCCACACATATGGTGTTGTATCAACACCCATAATCCAATTAAAGACCTTATTTTTTGTTTTTTCACTCCTCAAGGAATTGAGTATTATTTCTATCATTCTCATAAGTAATGGACATGAAGCAATCCTCTTGTTGTCCTTTTTACCTTAGGTCGAAAACTTCTCTATCAAATAAACTACCTAACTTTGTTACCCAAGGTGGATTGCATTTCTCAACCTTCCCATGCATTTTAATGTTTACTCAAACATGTTTTTGTAGCTATAGTTTTCTTTATTTATCAAAATCTCGTTCCTCACCCATTACTTTAACCATGGACCCTAAAATGGGTACGCTTCAGAATTAACATGTAAAAGGGCCTTGAGAAAATTTTCTTGACCTTGACAAACCAAGCTCCTTAACCTTATGCACAAATACATAATTAAACCATCAATACAAAGGATTTTTTAGGTAGTATATAGTAACTCTTGAAACAAGATTCTTCCATGGAATAGAGTTAGTTTGATGTCACTGCAATTTATCATCAAACTAAGATTAATTTCCTTAAATGTTTATTCATTGTCATGGTTTTGTTCATTTGTTGTTATGATTCTAATTGTTAGTTGATTGAATTCAATCCCCTATCAAATACCCAAGGAGAATAACACTTCTACAGTACTTCCAGTCTCAACCAAATGACAAAACTTGAGTGGAACGCAGAGCCCAACACTCTTATTTTCATTCAATTAAATGCCAGCAGTCACATTGGAGCTCATAAATAAATTTTCTTTCCTCCATTGTTTTCCAACTAAATGAAAAATAAATGAGTATGTATTTTCTTACAAAGAAGTTTGTAATGAATTAACAATTGAATATGCTAGTTATATAATGAAGACACAAGTCTTGTCCTATCAAAATATGGACAACTCTATGGGTTGATTGTAGGTTGAAACCACAATGCATAAAAGTAGAAACACTCATTAGAAACTTTGTTTGAGATTATAAATTTGGATAACAACTCTCATTTCTACACCTTTCATATTCCTTCAACTTTGATGGAATGACTTGGAGTGGCCAACCATTGTGTCCAAGGGAACGAGCTTGAGAAAGCAATAAAATATTGTATATGACACTATAATCTAATGAATTTCATTTGACAATACACTGGAACATAACAACTAGATTAATAATACAATCTCACAGCATATAATACATTGAACACATAATTTAACTTAGATAAACCTAAAGGAGAAAAAAAATTTAGTATCAAATAACTATGGTCAATCTTTATCTCTCGAAAATTTGTAAATTACAATGAATTTTGGCTCTCTAGTTCATTTAGAATCATTTCAGAGTAATTTTAATACAACATTCCTTCTGATATTTTCCAAATAACCCCTTATGATTTCTTGTTCCTAAGTTTATGGAAGATTGAGCTCTAATAGCGGTCAATTGAAAGACTAGGAATATCCAATATTCAAATCCCCCAACTATAATGCTTCTCTTCTCCTTTTTCTTTTTTTAAACAATAATGTAATGTGTGGTTCTTTTTTTGTTATTGTCTTTGTTTCTATGTTATATATGGATTATGTGGAGGCATGGATTTTTTCGATCTAGCTTGGGTCCCTTCACAATTAACCACATCTCGATAGCTCACCATTGATTCCTGTTGATACCAAAATGGATCTAAATAACAATGGTTTTAGGCAAAAGTTCAACAAGTATCATCAAAGCTCTACAATGGTGAGTCGTTAAAAAAGAAAAAAGAAAAAATTGCCTCTACGATCATCGCTATAATGGCACATAGTCAATAATGTCGCTATAGCAATGAACGTTCATTGCTATAGAGATGTTATTGACTATGTGTCACTATAGTGACGATCGTTGGGGGAATTTTCATTTTTTTTTCCAAAATTTGTTACTATTTTTCCGCAAAAAATTTGATTTTAACTTATTCATGGCAAACTTTCGTGGGAATTTTGAGCGATATGTAGTAGTGGTGGAACATAGTTAGAGAGAAGCAACATTCAGGCTGCCAATTGAAGACCCTAAGAAACTCATGAATGGAAACGAACTTCTGCTTTTGAAGGAAAACCACACCATAACTCAATTCTAGCAATCACCCACTTCCTATCAAGACACCATAACTATTGTTCGACTCTTTTAACAGTCTACACATGCTAGGTAATAATGTTAAAGACATACCTTACCAACTTCCTTGTTCAACAAGGTACTAAATTAATCCATAAATAAACCTTATAGCGACACCGAATAAACTTAAAACACAAATTTAAGAATACATCTTCTTATAGATTTTTAGTGGTCCATCTAAATTCTAATTACAATAGTTGAATTGTTCTTCTTATATATTTTTAGTGGTTCAAGTAAACGCAAATTACCATAGGGCATCAAAAATACTAAACAAAAGGCGAAGGACAACATCAACACTTTCAAACAATTCACACTAATTATGCAAGTTTGTGCCCAACTTGTTTATGATAATTGTTTATGAATTCTAGAGAGGTTTCCCTCATCATTGGTGAGCATATACACTTCAATCGGGGCATGGGACAAAGCCACTACAACCATTAAAAATGGGTATCCTAGCTACAGGAAGATATATTCCAACGATGTTGTATTTCTCTCATGACTATCTATATTCTTCCTATATTTCAAAGAAGTGTTCATATCTCACATTCCTATAAGTTACTCCCATTTGCAAGAAAAGGATTACACTTACTCCAAGGCCTATTACTGTTGATTATACAAGGTCTATTTATGGATGTTGTTAATTGCAGAAATCTGAATATTATTGATAATGAATTATGGATGTTGTTAATTGCAGAAACATGAATGGCTATCGCCAAAGGAAAATATCTCTTTGATAATGAATTAAGATGTTTAGCTTTTGTGTTGAGATAAGTTTTATTACAATTTTTATGTATGTTTTTTATTTAATGAATATTGTTATAATTTATATGATGTCAAATTTGCATCTACATGGGTTAGAACAATTCAACTATGGTAATTTGGGTTTACTTGAACCACTAAAAATATATAAGAAGAACAATTCAACTATTGTAATTAGAATTTAGATGGACCACTAAAAATCTATAAGAAGATGTATTCTTAAATTTGTGTTTTAAGTTTATTCAGTGTCGCTATAAGGTTTATTTATGGATTAATTTAGTTCCTTGTTGAACAAGGAAGTTGGTAAGGTATGTGTTTAACATTATTACCTAGCATGTGTAGACTGTTAAAAGAGTTCAAGGTTGATGGGTCCTTGAACACCAGAAGAAAATAATTGTGTATGGTGTGCATTTTTAAATTTAAATCTATAAGAAGATGTATTGTTAAATTTGTGTTTTAAGTTTATTTAGTGTTGCTATAAGGTTTATTTATGGATTAATTTAGTACCTTGTTGAACAAGGAAGTTGGTAAGGTATGTATTTAACATTATTACCTAGCATGTGTAGATAGTTAAAAGAGTTCAAGGTTGATGATTCGTTGAACACCAGAAGAAAATAATTGTGTATGGTGTGCATTTTTCATTTCTTTTGAGCTTACTTGAGGTTAGAGAACCCATGAGAGTTGTAGTGGGAAGGTATAATATGCATCATATTTCTATTACCTTAAGGGATGACTTTTTATGAGGGTTTCAAATGTTCCTTGAACATTTTTACGCTAATGGCATCCTCATTTATAGCACAAAAAGGGATTGAAGTTGTTATGGCTTAAGATTTTTGGTATGTGCAACCTTAGTAGACTAAAAATCACTTCAAAAAACTTCAAGTCATCAATATTCATTATCATTGGTACTAAATCTTGGGATATGTTTGAGTTTGAAAGGATTGAGGGACTTGGTTTTCATAGGGATAAGTTGAGTTGGGTTTGAAAATGAATAAGCAATCTCAAATCTCATGTCTAGGAATGATTTGGTACCTAAAATAAGTAGTGGGCATATCGATATAGCTAATTAGTTATTTAAACATATTATATTCCACCTAGATAAAATTTACCATAACTTTGGCTCACTTTAACTAAACATAAAGTTGGTTGCTTTGAGTGAGCCTTTGGGCTTCCTCAAGCAATTGTGGTCCTGTCTAAAATCCCAACAAACAGGCTAAGACAAATTCTACCCAATCTGTTAGCACCTAGAATATACCCGGATGTGGGAGGAAAGCCACGAGGGAAAAAACAAAACCACTTTAGACTGTATTTCTTACCCAACATAGTCAAAGAGGGATCTCTCGCTACTTACCAAGTTTGCTCATGCAGGATATTCAATCGAGAACAGACAAGAGGTCATATTCCCGAGTTGAATGGGTGTATTGTTATACTGTTTGGTGGGAGGATCAGAGAGGGGAGCCATTGGGAAATGGAGTCGACAGTCCGGGTATGGAACATGTTACAGGAGGTAAGGAATCATGGAAATTTACAGACAGAGGCAAGGTAACCGTCCATATTTCAATCAAGAGATATTTAGTAGGTGACTAGCGGATGAGGGGAAATAGCCCATCACGCAGAGCATTTACAAGATGAATTCTGCGTGAATTTAGAAGAAATTGTTTAAAAATGTTTGAAACAAAGGGCCGAGAGCATACAGGATGAATTCTGGCCCTTATACACTACTGTTCAAACATGAAAGAAAATAACAAACTAGAATGAAAAATAGGATAAATATTTACGTAGGGAAGTTACTTTTTGAAAGAAAAGATGACACAGTAATCTCTGCCATGAAAAATTATCGTTCCTTAGTTTCCTCGGCCCTTGAAAATTTCCCAACTCTCTCCATTTCTCCCTATACTGGGAGTAAATTTATATTACCTCAGACCTGAGGCTAATCCTCGAAACAAGGCCTGGAAACTACTTTTAGTCACAATCAGATACTAACAGTTTAGTGTGTGGTATTATTGCAATGATTTACAAATAAAAACAAAGATTATGGAGTAAGTGGGCATGCTCGGCCTAGGTGACAGCCCGACATTTCTATTGTTGCACCTGCAAACCTTGAGGACGATGCCTTCTGGTTGCTTTCAGTTGAGTCATCATTGACTGGGTTTTGGAATCTCTAACGGTTTTTTCGAGTCAGTAGAGTGCCTTTCTGCCCCTTCCTTTGTGTCTCCTTCATTCTCAAAGGTCTTAAATTTTCATATGCTTAGCTAATACATCAGTATTTCATTTCATTTTCATAACAAAAGCATATAAGCAGGATCACTGAAAGAAACAGTATCACAAGAACAACATAGATTTATCCTGGAAAAACCCTAAAGGGAAAAACCCAGCAAAATCTTCCTCAATATAGATGCCCCAAAAAGGTAAAAGATCAAAACTAGCAAGGAGATCAAATCCTGATCCTCCTCCTTCTCCAGCTACTTCTCTCCTCCACAAGTGCGCTACTCTAGTGAGTGTGTGTGTCACAAATGAGGAGCACTACACCTCTATTTATATTCATCCGTTCACTTAAGTTAACTCATTTGACATGTAGGCTCGAGTTAAATCATGTAGGCTTGAGTTACATATGCAGGCTCAAGTAACCACACTAGGGTGCTGATGACCCACCTTTACAATTAGAGGGGACTACCTCATGACTCTTATTAGTTCTTCTGATTAGGAGCATTGGGGTATAATGTAATACAAGTGGTTCTCTCGGTAGGACCATCAGGGACCACAAAAAGATACATATAGAATATTCTTTGAAGTTACAATATTTCAATAGTAACCACACTGGGGTGTTGATGACCCACCTTTACAATTAGAGGGGACTACCTCATGACTCTTATTAGTTCTTTCGATTAGGAGCATCGGGGTACAATGTAATACAAGTGTTTCTCCCAGTAGGACCATCAGGGACCACAAAAAGATACATATAGAATATTCTTCGAAGTTACAATATTTCAACACTCCCCCTTAACGAGAAGGGTATTCTATAGCAACATCAACAACAAAAAGAGTAGAGATAGGGGACATCATCAACATCAGCAAGGTAACACATCTATAAATCATTGGAGGATTTTCAACATTATGTAGTCTTCATCTTCAATCTTCGGTCTTCATCATCAGCAACATCTTCAGTCTTTGATCAACAACATCTTCAGCATTTTGATCTTTCAATTAGCAACGACATCTTCAGCTCTTGGACCTTTCGATCAGCAACATCTTCAGTACTTTGACCGTTCGATCAGCAATAACATCTTCATCATTTTGACCTTTTGATCAACAACATCTTCAGCACTTTCACTTTTCAATCAACAACAACATCTTCAGCATTTTGACCTTTCGATCAGCAACATCTTCAGCACTTTGACTTTTCGATCAGCAACAACATCTTCAGCACCTTGACCTTTTGATCAGCAGCAACATCTTCAGTACTTTGACCTCTCGATCAGCAATATGATCATCAACACTTTGCCCTTTCGATTAGCAGCAACATCATCGTCATCATATTCTAATCTATCGATCATAATCATCATCACATTTTGATCTTTTGATCAGAAACATCATCATCATACTCTGATCTTTCGATCGGAAACATCATCAACATAGAAACATCATCATCATACTCTGATCTTTTGATCAGAAACATCATCAACATACTCTGATCTTTCGATCAGAAACATCATAATCATAGTGCGTCATCATCATACTCTGATCTTTAGATCAGTACGTCATCATCATCATACTCTGATCTTTTGATCAATATGTCATCATCATCATACTCTGATATTTCGATCAATACGTCATCATCATATTCTGATCTTTCTATTAGTACATCATCATACTCTGATCTTTCTATCAGTACGTCATCATCATCATACTCTGATCTTTCGATTAGTACGGCATCATTATCATTAACAACAACCTACAATATACAATTCAAAGACAAAAAGTCTTTGGATCACTTTTGGACTTAAAGTCCAGGGATGATACAATCCCACCACATTCTCGACAACCAAAGTTACCAGATTGATTACGGCAGAATCAATCCCTATCACTTTAGGACTAAGTCCAAGGACAATGCAATCCTACCACATTCTCGAGGACTGAAGCCACCGGATTGATTACGGGAGAATCAGTCCCTATCACTTTAGGACTATGTCCAAGGATGATGCAATCCTACCACATTCTCGAGGACCGAAGCCACCGGATTGATTACGGGAGAATCAGTCCCTATTACTTTAGGACTATGTCCAAGGATGATGCAATCATACCACATTCTCGAGGACCGAAGCCACCGGATTGATTACGGGAGAATCAGTCCCTATCACTTTAGGACGATGTCCAAGAATGATGCAATCCTACCACATTCTCGAGGACCGAGGTCACTGGATCTATTATGGACAGATGTCCCAGGATGATACAATCCCTCTTCATTCTCGAAGACCGAGGTCTCTGGATCACTTGAGGGCAAGTTCCCAGGGATGATACAATCCCACCATGTTCTCGAGGACCGAGGTCATAGGATCTATTGTGGACAGATGTCCCGGGATGATACAATCCCTCTTCATTCTCGAGGACCGAGGTCTCTAGATCACTTTAGGGAAAATTCCCAGGGATGATACAATCCCACTACAACATCACTACTCCCTCTTTCGAGGAAGGTATTTTCGAACAACACCAAGCTTGTCTCGAAAGTGTTCGAACTCTACTCGAGTCAGAGGCTTCGTCAGTACATCATCATCCAAACCATCATCATATACATCTTCAGTATGTGAATACTGAACTATCACCATCTGTATCTCCAGTATGTGAATACTGAAATGTCATCTATATCTTCAGTATGGGAATACTAAAATCATCATCATCTGTATCTTTAGTATGGGAATACTGAAATCATCATCATCTATATCTTCAGTATGGGAATACTGAAATCATCATCATCTATATCTTTAGTATGGGAATACTAAAACATCATCATCTCTATATTCAGTATAGAAATACTGAATCACCATCATCTGTATCTACAGTATCATCATCTGTATCTTATCTTGTATGTAGAAATACCATATTTCTATGTGTTACGTCGGAACACGAGGTTCTTTGTCATCACAACTATGGTTATCACATAGAATCATTGTAGTATCCATGTTCAGGTCAAAGAGACCTGATATCAGCTTCTGAAGCCATATGGCTTCACAACTTAGTAGAGCAATCTGCTATGTATTTTGCTTCAACCGTGCTAAGAGAAACACTGGACTGTTTCCTGCTAAACCATGAACTCATAGCAGACCTCAAACAAAAGCATATACCTGATGTGCTTTTCCTATTTGAGATAATTCTAGCCCAATATGCATATATGTAGCCATACAATCTATACTCATGGCTACCATCATAGTATAGACCAAAGTTTATAGTTCCTTTCATATATCTCATCACATGTTTTGTAGCTACTAGGTGAACCCGTCTTGGTTGAACAAGATATTGACTTAAGGTGTTCACAGCAAAACAACTGTCTGGTCTGGTATTTGTTAAGTATATCAATGACCCAATGATCTATCTATAGTGAGTCACATCCACTAACTCTAATGAGTCATTAGCTAACAGCTTCATGTTGGAGTCCATGGGTGTGGCCATGACTTTGCATTCCAACATATTGAATCTCTTCAATATCTCTACCGCATACTTTCCCTAGTTGAGAAATACTCCTTCTGAACTTTGCCATACTTCCAGACCTAGGAAATAATGCATTAACCCAAGGTATTTCATCTCAAATTCTTCTGCTCATTTCTTCTTTCTTTCCATGATCTATTTCTCAGTCCCTGTTAAGAATTTAAGTCATCCACATATAGTAATAGAATGACAGGTTCATCTTTTACAACCTTGTACGAAAGGTTAGGGTCGACTTTACTCTTGACAAAGCCCATGCTCATCAGGAAGCTATCTATTCTTCCATACCAAGCTCTGGGAGCTTGCTTCAGGCCATAGAGGGCCTTCTTCAACTTGCATACTTGATTCCATCTGTCTTCAACTTCAAATCCTCATGACTATTCGATGTAAAACTCTTCCTCAATCATAACATTAAGGAAGGCTTTTCTTTACTTCATCATGGAAGAAAATACCATGATAGTTTTGAAGGAAGTGTACCTTGCTTCCTGGAGTAAGTGTCTCTTCAGAATTAAACCTCTAGCCACAAGTCTTACCTTACTTCTATCAGCAACATATCTTATCTTGCAAATCCATTTGGAAGATACCACATTCTTGCTTTCTGGTTTGAGTACTATATCCCAAACATCATTCTAGTATCATAACATCTTCTATGAGTTTGTCCTTTCAGGTCATCAACATATCCTAGTCTTATGCATTCAACCTTGAAGGTTGGAACCCACTTTACCCTTGGTAAAGTCTCGATCCATCATGAAGCTATCCATCATGTCGTACCATGTCGAACTCATATATAATTTTCTGTAGTCACTCCCCCTGAAGTGGAGTATCATCTTCCCTCTTCATTCTGTACAGGTGGTTCTATGCTTGATATATACTGGTCAATAGAGTATGTCATGTCATAGTCTATTCATTCTGAGGCAAATCACGAACCTTGCTTTGTACACTTGTTCTTGTAGATCCATGTGGAAGATACTACATACTTCCCTTTATGTCTTGAAATCATATCGTATACATCATTCCCCATGATCAACTGTTATTCTTTGATCATAGCTTCTTTCATAGCATTATTTTCTTCATCTTGAGTTATCTCTTGTACCCATGGCGGTCTTCATCCTTCAAGGTGGATCTACTGCTCTCTGAAGCTCTTTCTTTCGTCATGGTGTCTCTAACCCTGGGAGCTTCAGATTCATGTTTATTGGAGTGAATCTTGAATTGTCATCACTTGTTCTTCGGAACAAGTATCATCCTTCTTTTCTTGTAGGAGGTTGTACAGGACCTTTCCTACAATTCAAATGCACCAGTTGCATGGTTAGAACTATTTCATAAAACGACAAATTCTTATGCATCATGCAACTGTTTAGACAATATAACATTCATCCATATCTCACATAAACTTTCTAGATGCCTTCCATCTCTACCATGACATTATTGAGATTGTGCACTAATCCAATATGTCAACAAAGAGGTTTGATAAGTAGCAATGGAGAGTTGTATAGCACCATGAGATACTTACCCATCACATGCATATTAGTAGTATACAGTCATTAATGCAAACAATATATCATGCATAACACATCAACTGAATATAATCAAATGTATAACAAAACAATATCATGAAATGACAATTGAATACTTATATTTTATTTGTTTCGTGGGTAGACTCCATCTTGACCATTCTGCTTTATCATCTTCTTCATTCATTGAAATCATCATTTCTTATCCAAATGATAAGATGAATAAGAGGTTCTTCAAGAATTAAGTTCTTCATATTCCTCATCGCTTGAGGGATCTTCTTTGAATGGTGAGAGCTTGATCTTCAATTGCCCCCATCTTCTTCTTCTCTTCTTATGAGTTGAGCTGAAAGAAATTACTTCCTTCTAGCATAAATTCTTTGCATGAATGAATTCCATGATCCTAGGAGGCCATTCAAGGTGGCTATCACCACTTCTACATTCTCCGCTTCTTCTTCTACCACTTCAAGTTGTTCTGCATTCTGGATCTTCACATTCTTCAACTGTTTTCTCAAAGCCATCTTCTGATTTAAGTTCTTATCTTCAAATAGATTGATCAAGGAATCAAACATCTTCAGTGTCTTTAGGGAAGACACTTGTGGTACAAGTTGATCCGTGATTGAATCAACAATGATCTTCTTGGCCTTGATCAAGTTCTTTTTGTGTAAGGCTTTGAGCCTCATCTCCGTATGGAACTAGAACCTCTCTACTTATGTAGGTGTCCAATTCATTTTCTTTAGAGAGATCAAATACTTCCATGCTTGGAATTCGTCAACTTTACCAAGCTTATCATCAAGCTGATGTGATAGATCACTTTGAAATGAGAACCTCAAATGCAAATAGAAAAAGATTAGATCTTACCGATTTGAGGTGTCCATCCTGCTTCCAGAGCTAGCTGATTTAGGGTTTGTCAGAGAAACCCTAATTGTCAAAACTTGGAATATTTAATATCTGATTGGATAGAAAGATATATCTCTTCAAATAGAGCTGTCTAATGTACTCCTTTTCTGAAAATAGTGGACGGAAGCTCCCGGAACAGGAAGCCCTAGTTTTCCAATTTCTTCTGCAGAAATGTCTGTCACTGTTTCTATGATATCTCTGAAATTACTACTCCTATGTGTCGAAAATTTCAAACTGAGGTAACCTTGCATGTTCATGATCCAACACCATAGGTTTCATCAGAATTTGTTTCACCAATTGGGATTTATGATCCTTTTCCCACGGTGACCTGTTACAAGACTGTTCAGAACAGCGAAGTTGTACGGACTGCCACGTATAACTGTTTCATCTTCTGGTTCTGAAATTTGGACCATAGAAATTAAAGTCCATTATATTTCTGGAACATCTTTAGGAATTCAATTTGGACCTCTGTAGCCCAAGATATAGAAATTGTCCCCAGGTGTCATGTTTAGGGATGAATTTTGGAAGAGGCTGGAACCCTAACTTTGAGGCTGAATTTTGGATACAGTGTACACCAGGAGTTATATTAGGCCTATGCAATGTTTAGATCGTGAACCTTCACCAATCTCAAGATATAGTGAATTTACCAAACCTTAGCACTTTTAGCATTTAGGGTTTTCTAGCTTGGGGTCAAACTAGGGTTTGACTTTCCCAGAGTTTCACCCAACCAAAAATATTGATCTATGTATATAAACTTCGATTTTGATGAGGACATAAATCCTATACCAGGCTCACTAAAAAATTCCTCTTTAGCAAGAAGCCCTAATTTCTTCCAGGGAGAGATGGAGAGCTATTTTTCCTTGTGAAAGCTGTCCTATTCAGGGTGGCTCTGATACCATGTTAAATTTTCATATGCTTAGCTAATACATCAGTATTTCATTTCATTTTCATAAAAAAAGCATATAAGCAGGATTAGTGAAAGAAACTGTATCACAAGAACAACACAGATTTATCCTGGGAAAACCCTAAAGGGAAAAACCCAGCAAAAGATTCCTCAATATAGATGCCCCTAAAAGGTAAAAGATAAAACTAGCAAGGAGATAAAATCCTGATCCTCCTCCTTCTCCAGCTATTTCTCTCCTCCACAAGTGCGCTACTCCAGTGAGTGTGTGTGTCACAAATGAGGAGCACTACACCTCTATTTATATTCATCCGTTCACTTAAGTTAACTCATTTGACATGTAGGCTTGAGTTAAATCATGTAGGCTCGAGTTAAATATGTAGGCTCAAGTAACCACACTAGGGTGATGATGACCCACCTTTACAATTAGAGGGGACTACCTCATGACTCTTATCAGTTCTTCCGATTAGGAGCATCGAGGTACAATGTAATACAAGTGGTTCTCTCGGTAGGACCATTGGGGACAACAAAAAGATACATATAGAATATTCTTCGAAGTTACAATATTTCAACAGTAACCACACTGGGGTGCTGATGACCCACCTTTACAATTAGAGGGGACTACCTCATGACTCTTATTAGTTATTTCGATTAGGAGCATCGGGGTACAATGTAATACAAGTGGTTCTCCCGGTAGGACCATCGGGGACCACAAAAAGATACATATAGAATATTCTTGGAAGTTACAATATTTCAACAAAAGGCATCTTTCTTCATGGACACAAAATATCAAGGAAGTTCATGTCACCTCCTTGCTCAACCCTCTGTGCAACCCCTATGTCTCTGGGTAACACTATTAGATGGGGGGTCTGGAAGAAGGGTCGTATTGCTTCCGGAAAAGAAAATCCTTTGCAGTGGCTTGTCATTCTTGTACTCCTCACCTTCCATGAGGTGGAATCTCCCACAGGAAATACGGTGGAGTGTACCTCCACCACTCCCACCACCCTTAGTAAGTGGAATTCACAAATAGGGTAGTGCAAGCATTGGACCCATGATGCTCCAACCTAGACAACTGCTCCCATAGAGAGCGGCCTGGGACTGTCTTCTTGTGCGAACGATTTGGAGGAAGTGATGGTATTATGGGTCCCTAGAAAAACACTCACGGGATGTGAGTGTCCAAGAAATGCACAACTGGGGTTGTGGCCATCTGAAGAAGGGTGTATCTCTCAAAATTATTCACGTCTGTGCCCTGATTGCTAGTGTTATCCCTGGTATGGAAAACCAAGGCAATGGATAAGTGTAGAAATTAACTCACCAACCATCAATACACCCAAACAAATAATATTTTTGCACCAAATTTCCATTTCCAACTTCTCGAACTTCTATGGACTTGCAACAAAATGAAACTTTGGGTTCTAAAAAGTATGCTAGCTCATTCCATATATTACAAAGGATTTGAAAGTTGGTGTTATATATAGGACTAAGATACTAGACTCTACAATGACTGATCATCATTCCTGCACATTCTGTCATCGAGTGTCTTGGTGTTGACATGTGTGAGGGCATGAGCCGAGTGATCCTTTACCTTCTAGAAATCTAGTCACGTCACTTGATCCACTGTGGCATTTCGTTACTTGTTGTGGGAAATATTCTCAGGAATCACCCTGTATGGTTGACCTCATGCTGCAAAGCATATGGAATGGACATTCTCACACTCCCACACTCATGTGACATAGGAAATAGAATGATTTCCCTTGCTACACTTTCCTTACTCCATGTGAAGAGTGGATTCTCCTGCTACTTCCCTACTTTCATATGCCAAACCACATGGAGGATGCCCACCTTGAGGTGATATGGCACTTCCACGGGGATGATTTCTCTTGTATGCATGTTGCAAATGGCGTCTGGGGAATCGATTAATCTACTGGGAGGAAAATCATGTGTGAGAATTTCCCCTCTACTGTCAGGTATGCCATGGATGTGATACCTACGACCTTGAGACCCTCTCAACCCTTTGATTTGGGAGTCTTTCAATTCCATCCTCCATGTTTCTTTAGACCACAGTCATCAATTCATGATCAACCTTCATCGGGACCGTACAATCATGGGCACGTTAACCTTTTTCTAATATTCCCTCGTCCAACCGAGCTTGCACTTTCAAATTGCAGAATCCCCCATGTTTGTCGATCAATCTCGACTCTTCATCGTAACCGTTGATCTTTTCAGCCAATACCCCTTTTTACAATTTGGAATTGTGACTTTATCCACGTTAGTTCAGAATGGGAAATTATCCATGACCATGGATCTGTACCTACTCTTGTCTCTACCATTAGATATCTCCATCTTTTAATCCATTTCACGATTCAAAAAAACTCCTTCTGTGCATGTTTTCCTAGCGGAATCACTTCAAGCTCTTGATCGGGCTTCGTCTTGATCTTGACATTTCATCGCTTATCTTCTTTAATAGGTTTTGTGAATACCAAATTTAAATCTTTCCTCACATCTCCGGCTGGTACAACCACGCTCCATCATTGATCTTCTTCGTTGTGAATCTGGATCATTGATCCACGACGCCCCTTCATCTCATTTTCGTTATTGCATGTCTTGACCTTTGGAAGTATATACGATCATAGATCAAGATCCCTTCTCCATCTGATTGTCTTAGATGACGAAATTTGTCGATTTAATAAGCTAAGAGGCGTTCGTATAATTATTCATTCAAAAGGATCCTTTTCAAATCCTTCCAAACCCATATCTTGAAATTTCAAACATACTGCTAACACAATATTATATTGAAGAGCCAAATAATTCCCTTTACTAGTATGAGAAGTAGATATTTCAAAATAATGTTGTTGTATCTTAGTTGATCAATGAAAAATATTACCTAAAGTAAAGGTATGGGACAACATAAATTTGAAAATAGACATAGGCACTTTTTCCAGGATCTAAAAGGTTATCTAAATTACATCAAATGAAAAGAAAGTATGTGAATTTTCTCTGAGGTATCGATATCTCATAATATTAAAAAGAGGGAGTAAAAAATCCATGTGAACCATCTATTATTTTCTTCTTAGACTATGTTTCATTCCCAAAGGTAAATGTCAAGCCACATGTAATGCAATGTACCAAATTTGTCAAGGTTAACATGTTGTGTAAATGGTGTAATTGAAATTGTGACATTTTATTTCAAAGGAATACTTTAGCCATAGGACACTCCTGCATCCCATGATCTGAGCTTTGCCATAGCGCACAACAAAGATATTCGATAAAGTTGATCAAAGTCTATTTCCTGGCTTCGTAGTAGGTATAATGAAAAATAAAACTCAAATATGTCAATTCAAGGGTGTTTCACATAATAAATGAAACTTCTTTAAACTTTAAAATAAATTTGAGAAACCTCAAAAGAATCGTCGAAAATTGAACCAATTATTCTGAATCTTTAACGAAAAATCCACCAATGCCATAAAACTTGAGCAACTAACTGCTTTTTTCCTTGAGAGATGTCCGCTTATAAGGCCAAAGATGTAAAAACAATTGGTCCACTTCATTAAAGTAACACTATGAGAATTATTGAAATTCTTGTTGCTTCATTCCATTTTAAACCAAGACCAAAATGTCCTTAAGAATACAAATAAAGTTAGCTTTTGTGTTAAGATTAATATCCACTTCTTGTGGCTTGGATGTTCTTGGTAAAAATGAGGGTATGGATGGGGGGGTGTCCAAAAAAACCTTGTAGGGTGACATTTTGGTAGCACCATGATAGGTGGTATTGTACTACCTTTATGCAAGGGGAGTGTTGGGGGGTGGGGGGAACTACTAAGCCCAATGGCCATATCAGTCAATGTAAAACCCAATGGCTAACAATATCTTAAGTATTGCAATATACATAAGTTTTATGATATGCATCATCATCGTGGACATCGACGTTGTCATCATCATCAATTCCATATGGTACATCAACATCATCTTGATCACCATCCTCATTATCATCATGATTTTTAGAATCAACTACATCATCAACAAAATCATCGTCATCATTGTCATTATGGTCATGCATATGCCATTAGTGTTCTTAATCGCTCATTGACATTAGGATTCATGTCATGTAATTATTAAGGTCATTTATATGGCGTTATAGTCATTTGGATGATAATAGGGTTGTTTAGATTTCGTTATAGAAATTTAGGTGCCATTAGAATCAATTAGGATCCAAAAGTGATACCACATGAATAATCATCATTGACATCCACATCGTCATCATCATCATACAATAAATCAACATCATTGCCATTTTCGTAGTCATCATCAATATAATTGTGATAATAATGAGAAAGGAGCCATACTACCTCACAAGAATGGATGATATACTCTTAGAATTATCAAATCATATCCATAAGCTCCATCATAATTATTGTAATACATCACTCTCATGTTGTTAGGAACAATCATATGCCATTAGGGTCTATCAAATGTTGTTGGGGACACTAAAATGCCATAAGACCAATTTAGGTGACATTAAGGTAATTTACCCCTCATTAGGATTAATCATGACCCAAAAGTTCCATGATTACAATAATTTAGGTGCCACTATGATAAATCAAGATCCAAAAGTACTATGACATGAATCATGATCATTGACACTGACATTGATATATTTGACATTATGTCAGAATTTTTCCGAACACAATTCCTAGCGTGGTTCCTTTCGAAATTTATGGCGTTATTCCAGGTGTTATACCTGGATCTATACCCGGGGCTATGTTGGATGTTTTCTAGGCACAATTCCTTGATATATACTTGGCGCTATGTTGGATGTTTGTCTTGCAGAAATTCATGGTGCAATTCCTATCGCTAACCCTGGATTAATACATGGTGCTATGTTATTTAGGATGTTTTTTTGGAGGCTATTCTTGGCATTATATGGGATGCTTTTGTGGATGCTAATTGGGACATTAATTGGGATTCTAATTCTGAAGATAATTGGGATGATAATTGTGATGTAAATTAGGACATTAATTGGGATGCTAATTAGCATCCAAAATAGTGCCAACTTTTAAAAAGGTACGATAATTGGGATGTTAATTGGGACACTAATTAGGATTCTAATTGGGATGCTAATTGCGACATTAATTGGGATGCTAATTAGCATCCAAAATAGCGTAAAATTTTAAAATGGGATGCTAATTGGGATTCTAATTGGGATGTTAATTGGGACGCTATTTGGGATGCTAATTAGTGTCCAAAATAGCACCAACGTTTAAAAAGGGACGCTAATTGGGATTCTAACTGGGATGCTAATTTGGATGCTATTTGGAACTCTAATTGGGATGCTAATTAGCATCCAAAATAGCACCAAATTTTAAAAAGATACACAAAAAATGCCATTAAAAGTGTCATCCCATGGAAAAGCGTCCACTTTGTCCAAAAAATGATGAAAAATACACTAAAAGTGATAGTGGATGCTAAAAAGGAAGCTAAAAAAGACATGCTAATCACAGGGTTTTGTTGTAGTGCTACTTCCCTTGTCATTGATACATTTTAATTGGAGAAACCCTGTATACTCTAGTAATCACAATAGGTTTATGTAAATAATTTTATGCCTCATTTAAAACTTAACTTTATTTAGCTTACATGATGTAAGATAAACTCTTATGAAAACCATTTTTTTTATTTAAATAAATAGTAATTCAGAGAGTACACAACTTACTTGTGTACATGTGGGTCCATTTAGCCACAGTGTTGTTAATTTGAGCTCTGATACCATAATGTCACATGCCCCAAATCACCTGAATGGATTCTCCAGCTGGTAACATAATTTTTTTCTAAAACATGTACATTTAACTTAGACCAAATTAATTAAAGTATTTGTTTACATAACTATAACCATTATTTTACAATAATTAATCACTTTAATACAAATCTACGTGAGCAATCTTATTGAAAATTGCAATGAGATACAACTGTCACATTAGTCACAAGACTTATCTTGAATGAGATAATGAATTACACCATAGTCATGTCTTTTCATCATGGTTAATGATATTTATACCAAGGTACCCTATTTTTCACTTGTTCTCCTAGACGCATCCATCAGAGATAACACATGATTCTCCTTAGTGGAACACACAACAAGCTTAGATACACTTTAGATTATAAAAGTAGCTAACTAGAAAGTATGCAATTATAAAACTGTTTTACTCGACACTTCCTTCTCAGAGCTCTCTCAATTAATTCTACATCTTCTGCAACCAACACTTGAATCATGTAACTCATCATATATGTTAGTACTATATATCATCCCACAACATTAAAGAGTATAAGTTTCATTAAAAAAATTAAATGAATAAACAAATATAACTGTTAAAGATACTTCTTCCAACTTAGGTGAATGAAAACATATATACGACTTTCCTCTCAACCATAGGATTCATGTGACGTATATTTTCCCATCGAAAGCCACCCCCGACCTAGGCGACGAACCCACCAGGGGAAAGAACTAGCTAGAAATTTTCTAAGATATCTAATTCTAAACTAGATATTGAAACTACTAATTTATACATACTAAAGAAGTAAAACCTAGTAGTAAACCAAAAGTTAAATATGCACACAAAAAATGCCAGTATTTATGCAAAAAGATCATGTTTACAAGGGTCAATCTCCCTTTGAGATCGCCCAGTTTCTTTAGTTGACTCAGACTTAGAAAACAATATTTTTCTTTTAATAAAGAAGTGAAACATGCAAAGCATGGAAGTCTTACATAGAAATTGGATTGACTCTTCTCCTTAATGAGGAACATAAAAGAGAAAGATTTATATAGGATTCAAATAGAATTAAAGTTTGTTGTTTCGAACTGAGAAGTCTGGAAACATTTTCAATGTATTAGGAATTGGATATGAACAAAAGGACAGGGAACCCATTCCACGGATCAAGAGAACTAGACAGTGGAAAAACTACTTATAGCATTTAGATTCGCATGCCAAACATAGAGCTGGAAACACAAGGTAGGGTTCAATCACATACCATGTAGACATACTTATGCAACATCAAATATGGATTTTGAAGGAACAAAAGAGTCATTGGTTAATACCATGATGCCAGGTGTTACAGAGAGAAGCTTCCTATGGCTTGGGGTGTACCACAAAAAACTTAATGACACCAAAAATCAAACCTTTCCAATATGCAAGAGCAATAAAGACATCTAACACTAAGGTATATGAATCGTAATTTATTCCAGATGGTTGATGTAGATCTCCATTGAGCTTATACAACATGCTTGCATTCAAAATTCACTCTCAACAACAACAAAGAAAAGCATGCTATATATTCAAGTGTTAGGCCTACTCTAGCATATATAAACAATCATGTATAAGAAAATAAATACATCCATGGATACAATATTCATATTTATGCACATGTATTGGACAAGAAATGGATATTTCTATTAATAAAACAGAGATACAATAGTGACAACCTTTGTTGGCACTTCTTTGAATAGGAGAAACTGAATCCTCCACTTGGGCCTCTACCACTTCAATCCTCCATCTCACAATGGGAAGATTACAAAGAAAAGGAAAGCTTGGGAAGATCAGCACTGTGTGCTCCAAAGGGACAAACGGATGCAAACTCATGCATAAACAAGTGAGGAAACAATGAACTATAGTTTCCTTGCTCTCCAATTTCCCCCCCTTCAATGTATCCAAGAGGCTCAATATATAGCACTCCAAATAGGATATGGAGGGTCGAGTTTGAGTGTTCTCAAGGAATATGGAAGGCCAAGAGTCAAGTTATTCGGGACTCTATGATAAAAAATCCCCAAAAAAATTGGCTTTAAGCACAGTTTCTAATGTACACGGGTTTTGGCTAAAAAGTTACATATATACACGAGTATAGCTTTAAGATTCACGTATACAAATAAACAGGTGTTTTTTGGGGACTTTATTGGGAAATCAAAGTGTAATATGAGCAAAGGGGGTCCAAGGAGTCTTCAAAGGGACATGGAAGGCCATAAAGTTGTGATCTTCCATGTGTGGTAAAATTAGCTATACCAGTTGCCCCCTAATGTGTGAGGTCAGAGGGGTAACATGATGGTCAAAAAACATTTTATCCATCCCAGAAGAGGAGTAATGAAAACCCAAGTGGAAGAACTAGCCACTCATCAGTACAATACAATGATCAATCTCTGTATATGACTGTAAATATACATATAGCAGTCATGGATACATAGGTGTACAATGGCCATGAATAGACATGATATACAAATGTCATGTGTGGTCATAGCCACATATGATATACAATGAGTCAAGATCTCCATAATGGATGAAGATATCTGATATACACTGGAATCTGGTCACGAGAGCTAATATCTCATGAATACTGGACTGATTAAGGAGGTATCAAATGTGGCATGCCACCAATATCAGAGGTCTTCTATGCAAACCGCTATGAGTACATGTCCTATCATGTGAATAAAGGTGTTGAGGTCGAACATGATACTCCATCATCTGATTACCGGTCATTGAAGTATACCGTTAGCAGAAACAATATATCCCACTGATAATGATAATGGGAATCAAGGTACAAAGTGAAATCTAACAAGTGTGAATAGATGTGTTGAGGTTGAACACTTGAAAGAATCCATTGATCATGAGACATTGATGTATTCCCAAAACTGTCGATGGATAGAGAACCTACCACTGATGAATGTAAGTCTCAAGGAAATCAAATGGACTCTAGACTCCTATTCCAGAATAAATAATATGAAGTCAATGGAATGGAATTCCCTGGAAGGAGGGCATTAAGGAATCCCCTGGTCAACCAACATGAGGTACTTAGCAACGCTAGATAATTGGAAGAACTCAAACAAAAAATATGTGCACAAACTAGTAACTATACCGGGAATGGCTGACATGAAAAGTCAAGATAACTGAGGAATGGCTGACTCAGACTAAACTTCCTTTGAACAAGAGCATAACGAAAATGGTGACTAAAGGTAGGCAACATAGACTCGATATGAAAAATGGTACATATCTGAGACACAAGAGGCATCAACAGAGTCTCCATAGGGACTGGAAGCATAACCAGTTGCTAGACAAAAACTCAGAGTAACAAGTACAGCTCCTAAAGGAATAATAACAACCCAACCAATGGATGTGATATATAATGCTCTGTTTGAAGGTGACATGAATCGACATATTCCAAAGATAATATCATTTTTCGTCCATATTTTTATGTTTTTTAATATTTTTTTGGACTTTTTCAGATGTTGAAAAGCTTGAAAAGGAATAAAAGTGCTTTATAGCGTACAACTAGGAGGAGATGAGTGTTGCGGGTAAGAAAACTAGTTCCAAGCAGTGCAACATACCTATGCTCAATGCAAGGAAGCATGTGCAGGAGAAGAGCACTTGGGGGAATGTCTCCTCCCAGTAAGGGGTGATCAAGCTGCAAAGGATATAAAAAAAGGATTTGCTTGGCTAGAATTGAGACAAGCTCAGACTACATGGCTTATAAGTTGGAAGCAGGGAGCTGACGTAAAGCTCAATAAGGAAATCAAAACTCATGAAATGAAATTACAACTTGATATACAAGGGAGTCCCTGTGGGGAATGGATGGCATAAATTTCAAGAAGAGTATGAAGCTCTTTCTCAAGGACATGACAGGACTACAAGGGACTTCCCAAACCTAAAGGAGAAATATCAGCATGGGCACTGAATGCTAATAGGACCTAACTAGGGCGCCCATGTATAGGAAAGCTCTACCACTCACTTAATGTCACTTCTAGTAGCAGTATGAAGGTTCTATGGCATCCCGAAGTGCATTTGTACCTAAATTCAAGGTGAAATGGTAATAAGGAAATGCATAATGCAAGCAAATGTGAAGTCCTAACCTATATGCCAATTCGACATTATGCCTGTGATAGATATAAATGGGTCAAAGTCTCGGTCAAAGTGCGCTCAAATCAGGTCCGTACATAATAAAATTAAGCCAAACGGTCTAAAATAGTCAATAACGGTCCAAACTATAGAAACGTGGGTAAAAATTTCAAAAAAAATCTATAAAATAGTAAAAAGAACAATTTTACCATACCATTTGGAATTTTACCCTACATAGTGTTTTTGAACCAAAAACTTGAGAAGCTAATTCCGGGAGCTACAATCGATAAAATCACAGACCGTCTAGATCAAGTAAATCCTCATGCCATCCTCTTTGATTTCAATGCTTTTATTTTAATTTCTCATGGACAATTTTTTATTTTTATGGCACCCAAAAAATGACGATTTCGGCCCACGCAGAAAACCAAGCAATTTTCACATATAGGGCTCGACATACGCAAAAAATCCTTCGATTTCTATGTATGTATGCAGTTGTTTGTATAATAGCCACGTATAAGGCTGTGTTTATCAATTTTTAAGGAAATGACTCATGAAACTCTAATTTTTTGTGCAAGATGGTTATTGAGTGGCATGAATGTGATCATTAATACGTTGATAGCGTTGTGCAAGGTGACTTAATAACCCAACAAGCATTGAGGGATTGTGGTTTGTATAAATTATGGTGTCTTGGTATCTTGAGAGCCAAGACAAGACTAATCCAAATGCTAGTAGACTACTGGGATCCTAATATGGAAGCCTTTCTGATTGACGAGATGTCTCTCATCCTTGAGGTTGAAGATATATACTTTATTAATGGACTATCCCGCAGAGGGGAAGTAGTCAACCCATGAGATTGTGGGTTAGGAGGTGACCTCATAATTGAGGAATACATTATAGTTTACTGCTCCTGGACATGGAAAAGGTTGGGATTTAGATCCCAACGAACTCGATCCAAAACCTAGGCCTCAAGGCTATACTACTGGCACTTGACAGGATTGCAGGATTGGCATCCCTTCATCAGGATTCTAGACCATTGATGTTCTATGAGGTGGAATGCATGAGTCCCACCATTTAGGATTGGAGTACCTCGTTGTTGGGAAACATGAAACAATAGTTGACAGACTGGAAGATGGGAAGAGTAAAAAACTTTGTCTTCGCAAGCATCTTGAGTACCTTTTAATTTGAACACATACTGGGGCTAATCCCAAGAGTGGAGATCACTCCTCACGGTGCTCAGGATCCATCTCAGTTACGTTGGGAAAATGTGATGCAGAGACTAGGAGGAGGGAGAGTGACCAACCCATACCCAACATACTTTTTTCTCTAGTAGCGCAGGAAGATCATAGCCATAGAAGACTACCCCTATGAGGGGATAAAATTTTGTGGCAACCCTGATATGCCTATTCCACCGAGATCTGCATACGGAGACATACATAACAATCCTAACTCTATCTTGTTTTTTAATTATTAATTTTTTTTTTGCTTTTTGATATAGTGAAATAAAAAACACATGTTTTTGAGTGATAACATATATTGATACTGGTCATATATACATATATGTTGGACCTAGATGACCATATTGCTTCCCTTGATGTCGTTGCAAGGGGAGGGTGATGACATCATAGGTGTGGATGCGAAGCATACGCTCCAAAACATCCATACGAACTTCGATCGACTGACACATAGAGTGCCCATGGCACAAATCGAGGACTTTCCTGAGGCTATGCAATGACAGGTGGTGTATATACTATGCACATGGTTTCGCTTATTCTGACGGATAGCTAGATATGTTGTGTGTTATCATGACCAACACCTTGCTCCATAGGCTTAGAGGCCTAGATGTTGTTTTTGTTGTATTGACTTTTTGTATTATATGTATTATGACACCACTTTTTGGACTATATTTTAATGAAAATTTCTTATGATGATCGATTATTTATATTTACATGTGTAAATGTGTTGTGAATGCTTCATTCTTTGTGTATCAAATGCCAATCTAGTACGTTATTTGCATAAGAATCAACAACTTGATTATAATTTCTTGGAATGTGAATGTATGTAATGTTTTCAAATTGTTGTTCTAACAACCTTACTCTCAAGAATCTTCATAATAAATTCAGATCTCTAATATTATACATGCCATTTAACTATAAGACCACTAAATATGAGTCAAGAGGTACCTCAAGAGACTGAACACCATGAGAGATGGCATCGCATAATAACTCAATCACGAAACTATAATCAACAATATTGTCTGATGAAGGTCATAGACATACAACTCCTGAAGACAAAACCCGACCCATAGGAATATAAATCACCCAAGCAGCTGAAGCTGAGTTTTGAGTGTGGCAGCTAGCACCATCAACGTATCTTACATACACTAAAGACTCTGTCAACATCTGCCACAACAAACGAAAGAGATTAAACCAAATCGATCACCACAAGGGAACCAAAAATAAACTATGCAATTGTACAATAATATAAAAAAGTATCATCCTTGACTAAGAATTACACATAGTATGTTTTGAGATAGAGCCCATTTCTAGGCTCCACCAAATCTTTCCCCTCATAATCCACTATCTCATAAGCACATTTCTCTAATACTCACTTAACCATGTAAGGCCCATGCCACATAGGTTTAAAATTTCTTGCCCCTGACGGTTCACTACCTTGGTCATACAAAAGGACCAAGTCACCTTCGCTAAAATTTCAGTGATAGATAGACTTATTGTATTGGTATTTAACATGACACTTATTAACCCCAATATCCACTAAAGCATCTCGACACTTCTCATCAAGTTGCTCTAAGAGTCCCAGATGTTCCTCTAATGTAGAAGTCTCTAGAAAAAGTTCCACGGCTAGCTTCAAAGAAGGTATTTCGCATTCAACCAATAAATTGACTCCACCCCATGCACCAGCTGGTATGGAGAAAAACTAGGGGTAGTCTTAAATGCGGTTCGATAGGCCCACAAAGATGGATATAACATTATATGCCAATTGGTCTTTATTCTCATGATGGTTCTTTGGCGAATGGACTTAAGTGACTTATTCACCACTTCAACTTGTCCATTCGCTTGAGCATAGTAAGAAGAGGAATTCTCTTTCTTATACCCTAGCTTCAAAGATAACTCAGCAATCATCTTATTTTGAAAGTATCTTCCATGGTTAGTGACAAGATTCTTCAGAATATAAAACCGGGTGATAACTTGATTGAATACAAAATGCGTGGATGTCTCACCATCATCTTTGATTATGGGCAGAGCCTCTTCCCATTTCGTGAAATAATCAACAGCCACTATAATATGATGATGCCCCCCAGCCAAAGCTTAGTTGCAATCCATAAAATCAACCCCCCACTTAAGAAGGGACTAGTGGTGATAGTTAGATGTAAAGGGGACAAACGCGAGTGCATGTTCCGTGCAAACACCTAGTGTTATACACCTGAGTGGCACCTCTCCGTCCGAGTGCTGATATCCCTCATGTCGGCACACAAAAGGACACTTATGGATAGAGGTTTGCGCTTAACACTATAGCTTGGCTTGTCATGAAATACATTCTACCTTCATCCAGCTAGTTACTTTTCCATTTAGCCATGTTGGGATGTATTCGCGACACTCATTCTTGACAACTCGTGAGTCATTCGCGAGTCTCCTTCACAGCAAGTCGCGAATCCTTGTATTCGCAGGTTGCAATTATACAGAGTCGCGAGTCATTCACGGGTTGCTCTACTACATACCCGCGAATGTACTTCTTAACATAAAAACACAAAATCACACGCTAATGGGAGTTTAGTTAAGTCATTTTACTTAATCTCCCTAACTGCTACAACTTCCCCAACCTTCGAGAACTGCCTTATTTCACCCATATAAATACAGGCCTTTGGGAATGTTGTAGGGACTTACACTTTGGAGAAAATTTATGCTGGTGGATTGTTTACAGAATTATTTGGAGCAGTGAAACTCAGAATCCTTTGGTGACAGAGGAGTCCTTGTCTCAGACGTTTGGTTGTACTCTGAACTTTCTCATTATTGATAATAAAGAGATTACTTCTTCCACATGTGTCTTATATATCTTGGTTTGATAATTTTTTATGCTTCAGTATTTCATATTTGGATTATCTAAGCTGCTAACATATATATATAAATCATTCTATATCTGGAATATTGTCTTTGAACAGGTGAAAGAGGACTGAGTCTTGGAGACTTTGGAAGTGGAGCAGATTGGAAGAGGACTAGCAAGGATCGAATGTTGTTTAACAAGTAAGTTTCTTTAACCCTCCTATTTCCTATTCTGCACTTCAGAAGTCAATTGTCTGCAAGTGTTTGAGTATGTTGGTAATCCTCGAGCTACGTTTATTAGGTGCATAATCCCTTACAACAGAACTGGTGACTCCACTGGGGAAGCCTAGACTGCTGTAGGTCATTTCTGTTATCCTGACCAGTTTTGCTTGTGAGTTTGCTTGTGGTTTATTATCCTAGATCTTGTTTACTTCAGTGTTTGAAAGTCTTAGGGTTTTTTTCTTTGCTTTTAAGAAAAATTTTATACCCATTCGCGGGTTGTCCTACTGGACAGTCGTGAGTCATTTGCGAGTTGCACTGCTAGACAGTCGCGAGTACTCCTGAAGATTTGGATTTTTAAAGAAGAGTTTGCTTGTGTCTTTTCTTGTTATAGTCCTTGTTTTCTGAGAAGACTTTCGTTAAGAATGCTGTAGAGTTTGCTTGATTGCCTCAAGTGATCACATCTTAGTGCTTTTTGAAAGCCATTGAGTCTTTTTACTTGATTTATTTACTGTTTGCATCCTGAAGCTTTTGGCCTGTTTGGGTTCATGGTCCAAGTGTCTTAGTCCAGATCAGTGATCAGGGTCTTGGACTCTATTTTTCCAGTCTGCTTTCTGACAGTTGCTGGTTTGCACTTGCCTTTTTTAAGTCTGCAGTGGTTTTGTGTCATTGTTTAGCACCCAAGCTAGGGTTCCTAGCCTGCTTCTCTGGCTAGTCTGTAGGTTCTGTCATCCTGTTTGTTTCAGTTTGTAGTTTGTATACAGTCTCTAAGTTTCAAGTTGACTCAAACATAGTGCATTGTATATGCATAGTAGTTTCTTTGAGCAATTTTTAAAGTGAAAACAAAACATAGTTAGTCTTTTGCATTGTAATTTTTGCATAAGTAGTGTTTGCTTCATTTTAAAAATATATAATCTCAGAAAATTACAAAAACATAGGTTTAGTTTCTCTTATCAGTGATGTAGTTCATCAATACATATTTGAAAAAATGAAAAGAAGTTTGTTTTATAGTAGTAGTTTGCTTTGAATGCACTTTACTTTCATTTATTTTCTGCTGAGTCAAAACACCATATAATATATCACTTCCATTTCCTCTTGAGTAAGAAGCAGCCTTAAAATAAACGCATAAATTAAAATTTATTAGTAAGTTTTTATTTTTAGGGCCTTTTCACCTACTAGCTTAGGCTAGACTTGTGGGCTAGGGAGTGTAAACTTCCCACAAGTTATAAACTCAGACGTAGTGGACCTATCTTTAGGTAAATCCTTGATTCTATCACTGTATCTGGGAAGCTCCTCTCAAACGGGAGCTAAGCACTAGGCCACGTGGAGGCTTGGACAGAGGGGATAACCCCCCGAATCCTTGTCAAAATGTAACCCAGGACTTTTACGCATCTGGGGATTCTGTCCTAGACAGAGTTTCGGGCTCAGCTACCCTGCCCATGCATATGAGTTCGGCTTGCGACTGTCCCCCCAGACAGCTGGTATTGTCAAGGTAGCCTTAGTCTCTTGTCTCTTTAGGGTTCATACCTAGGTAAACCGGAAGGTTATTTCTGGTTCACCTCGAATGGGATTGGAAGGTAACCCTTGTGGAAAGTGTAGGAGGGTGGTGGGTGATTCCTCCGCTTGTGCTTGAGAACCCCTCAAGGACACCAAGTAACTGTTCATCATCTTTCTTCGGGAAAGCATATCTTTATACCCTGGTTTGATTGCTTGAGACTCTAGGATCTTTTTAGTGTATGCTCTGTGGATTTGCTTGTGCTTAGTTGACCTTAGGGTGTGAATAGTCAAATTTTTAATTCTGGAGGACCAACTAGTTAGAAGGTCAAGAAGGTTGAGAAACCTTCCTCCTCTTCCTGCATTGGAGCCTCCACCTTTACCCCAAAGGTGGAGATTAGGCACAGACGGTTCTTTTGAACCAGTAGGAGTAAGTGAGGTTCTTGGTGAACCTGAATAGATAGCTAACCATTTTGATTTAGACACAGTCGAGATAGAAGAATTGCAGACTAAAGAGTTTGCAATAAATTTTAACTCTCCCTTGACTGATCTTAACGATCCTGTGATCGTCAAAGTTAGAGCTTTTAGTTCACCAGTAGTAGGTGTCCCTTTGAGTAGAGTCATGTCTTCTGCGGAAGAGAGTTCTTTTGTGTTTACCTCAACCTTTCCGGTTGAAGGGATACTGCCTCCCCCGGTTAGTGCCCCTAGATCTAGTTTTCCTTCTACCCCTTTAACTCCAGCGAGCTGGGTGGTTCAACCACCAGTTCACTCCAACATAAGAGGTATTTCTGGTAACACGGTTGTTGGGATCCCCAGTATACCTACCATTCCCTCTTCCTTCCCTTACACTACTCAGAGTGGTCCGGTGGGATCCTTGGCTTATGTCCAAGGATTTCCTTGGAATGGGGGGCATATCCCCCCATCCAGTCCATACGTAGGTCCATCTCCTTCATATGTAGGAGTGCAGTTTGGAGGAAACACCTCTTATGGGTAGAGCTTCCATACCCCTATTTCGGTCCCATACACGAGCTCTCCCTTCTCTTTGTTTAGCGGAGGGATACCTGCTCCAGTATTTTAGACCCTAGCTTCTATGGGGATGGCCCAAACCACTTACACTGCACCTCCCACCCAAAATCCTGTGGCCTACGAATGGAATCCATTTCAAGGCAACCTTCCCACTTCACAATTGGTATCAGGGGGCAACCCCACCTTTACCTATGGGAATTCGGGGGCTGGACCCTCTAATCCCCAAGCTGGCACATCTAGTGCACCGATTAGGCCCAAACTTCCTTTTCTGGCAACTTTGAACTTTCCAGACTTATCCAAATTGATGAATGACCCGGTGAGGCATGACCCCTTGTGGCCACCTGTTCCCACCAAATTGCCCTCGGACATCCCTAAGTTCGAAGGTAAGGCTGGTGAAGATCCTGGGGCTCATGCCACTACCTTCCACTTATGGTGTTCTTCCAACTCATTGAATGAAGATTCAGTGAGATTGAGGCTATTCCAGAGGACCTTGACTGGCACTATGGAAAAATGGTACATTGAGCTGCCTTCTGCTACTTTTAGTAGTTTATGGGACCCAGCCAGTGCTTTCCTTAGTCACTTTCAGCTTCCGGTTCATTACGACTTCGGAACGGATTTGTTGTCCACTTTCAGACAAAACGAGGCAACCCACATCTCGGATCATATCCAAGAGTGGAGGAGGAGAAAGAGTCTTATCAAAGCTACCATCCCTCCTGAGTTTCTATTAGAGTGGTTCCTTAAGTCATTGTTGCCATACATTTCTAAGGATGTTTCCACATCAGGAGTGACTAGTGAAGAAGAAGCCATACTCAGGGCCCAGTAGTTGGACTTGATTTATTCACAGTCTGGGATTCTATATGAAATTATCCCTGAGGCACAAAGGCCTTCACATGAGGCCGAGAAACCCAATCCTGGACCCCATGCCGATGGTGTGGTTGGGTCCGTAAACTCTCCCACTGTAGAGTCTTTGACAAAACAACTTCACCAGTTGTCTGTCAAACAGTCTACGGCGGAGGTAGAAAAGGCTTCCCCCTCCCCCCAAAGTGCAAATGTTTTTGCACAAACCTCTTTGAAGGGCAATCAGCAGCCCGGTAGGAAGAATAAGAAAGGTAAAAAGGGAGAGGGAAACCAAAATCAAAACAAGCCAAAGCCCGCGAACAATGCCGATGGGGGCAAAAAGGAAAAGAAGAAAGTCAAGTTCCCTTGTAAGTTGTGCCAAGGGGACCATCTTACTCATCTTTGTCCCCTCATGGAACAAGCTCAGAAGTTGTTACAAGCTCAACCGCCGGCTGTCCTAAAGGATCCATTTCCCCAAGGGCAGAATTCTACTTCAGCTTCTACCGTAGCAGGGGGCACTCAAGGTGCCCCTTACCCCAATTATATCAACATGGTTAGATCCTCAACTTTGTTACAAACCAGGAACAAGAACTATGAGAAGGAGACCGATGAGAAGGTTAAAGCTGTAGTTGAATCTTCCAACCCTCTCACTATAGAGAAACCTGCGAAAATAATGCCAAAGAGAAATTTACAGAAAGGTGTCTTTAAGAAGACTTTACATAACCCAAATGCTAGAGCTGCTTCTAACTACTCAGTGGTTGAAAACTTGGCTCAGACTCCTTGTGTAATGTCAGCTTTAGAGGTGCTACAGAGCTGTCCCGCTCAGTGGGATGCCCTCTTAGCAGCTTTAGGTAGCATGGACTCTTCGAGTCTCTTAGCGAAATTTCATCTCTCTGATGTTAAAATTCGCCTCCCTTATCATGTATCTCTATCGATAGATGTTGTCCATGGTGGTAAGACCATTGGACGAGCAGTTGTTGATGAGGGAGCCTCTACTTGTGTTATGTCCCTGGCCTATTGGAAAGCTCTTGGATCCCCAGAGATGGTCCCATCAACCACTTTACTTACTGCTTTTGATGGAAGGTCTTTCCGTCCACATGGTATCCTACCAGCTTTTGAGATTAAGTTGGCTGGCAGAGCAGTGTCTGTTGAAGTTGAAGTGATTGATGCTCCATTGGACTACAATTTGCTTCTGGGTAGGAATTGGACTTATGCAATGTCTGTTGTTGCATCTGTTGTCTTTCGTGTCGTGGTTTTTCCACATGAGGGCAAGGTGGTCACTGTTGACCAACTTGATTTTACCTGTAAAGGTCGCCTAGAGTCTAAAGATTCCACTGTGCCATTGGTTGATCAGGCCAAACCTGCTGCACAGAGCTTGGGGGCTTGAATGTATGCATCGTTGACGGGAACATTCGAAATTATAGCTCCAGTCCTTTATATCGGTTCTACTACTGTAGGGAAGTCCATTGATTCAGTGGTCGATAGGACTGATCCTTGGGTCCTCCCAACCCCTCAGGAACCGGAAGTGCCCTTATCTGCAGTGGAAGTGGCATATCAAGCTATTACCCAAACAACTGTAGATCCCATTCCAGATCCTCTTACAGTCTCGGATGATCTGGAAGAAGTCTATATGCCCGCATGGGCAGAAAACTCTTTTCATTCCATAGATTTCTTAGACACTATTTTACCTTCCGATGAAGCTATTCTGGAAGCTATGTGTTCACATGATAAGATATGTGAGGATCTTCATCACCGATCTTATTTCCTTCCAGAGCTAAGCAAGATAGAAAACCAAGAGTTTCATGTGAGACTGTCGGATGATGTTGATACACCTGTCAACCCTTTACCTAGGGAAGGAGTGTTTTTCGAGGGGAATATGGCAAACATTTCCGCCACTATACCGATCAACATCTCTGTAAAGCCAGATGTCGTGGAAAATATCTATATAGGTGCAAACTTCTCTCCGGAGGAGATTTCCATTTATACTGCCCTTTTCAAGGAATTCCGTGATATCTTTTCCTGGTCATATGGGGAGATGCCAGGCATTGATCCATATATTGTTCAACATGAGATCCCAACCTATCCTGATGCTAAACCAGTTCGGCAAAAATTACACCCCGTGAACCCGTCTAAAGCGGCGGCTGTGAAGGCAGAGGTTGAAAAGCTGTTGAAAGCAGGTTTTATATATCCCGCAGCTTTGACTGAATGGGTGTCCAACCCAGTTCCTGTTGATAAAAAGAAAGGGACTATTCGCGTTTGTACGGACTTTCAAGACCTTAACAAAGCCTGTCCTAAGGACAACTACCCTACACCATTTATTGATCAGATCATAGATGCATGTGCGGGTAGAGAGGTATTCTCGTTTATGGATGGTTTCTCCAGCTACAATCAAATCCAAATCAAACCGGAAGACCAGCATAAAACTTCTTTTATTTGCCCTTGGGGTACATTCACGTATAGAAAAATGCCCTTTGGATTGAAAAATGCAGGGGCAACCTTTCAACGAGCCATGAAATTTGCTTTTCACGATATAAAAGCCATTGTCGAGCCTTACCTTGATGATCTGCCTGCTCATTCTCGCAAGAGGATCCAGCATCCAGATCATTTATGGTTGATTTTTGAGAGATGCAGGTACTATAAAATTCACTTGAATCCCCACAAGTGTGTTTTCTACGTTGAATCAGGTAGATTTCTTGGATTCATTGTCTCTAGTAGGGGCATTCAGGTGGATCCTTTAAAAGTCGAGGCCATTGTAAATCTGCCTCCTCCTCGTTCAATTAGGCAACTTCAGAGTCAACAAGGTAAGTCTAACTTCCTTCGACGTTTTATCATTAATTATGCCAAGATCACAAAAGGTTTCATGCGCCTGCTTAAATAGGACACCCCATTTGTATGGGATGAAACTGCACAACTCGCGTTCGAGGCATTGAAGAAAGCCCTGTTTTCGGCTCCTTTATTACACCCACCAGATTACTCTAGGGATTTTTTATTATATTTGGCCGCATCGGAGTCTACCATTGGGGTAGTGCTAGTTCAGGAGGATGACAAGCTCATTGAGCATGTTGTCTATTATCTTAGCCTTAGCGGCTGTTTATGCTGTACAGAGGTTACGGCACTACATCTTACTGAGGACCACTACTGTAGTGGCGGATGTAAAACCTTTCCAATATGTTTTATCCCGACGGATTGTTGGGGGAAAATTCAATAAGTGGATAGTCATCCTCCAAGAGTTTGACTTGGTTTTTCAATCCGCTAAATCCAAAAAGTCCTTAGTTTTTGCCGAGCTTGTAGTAGAATTCCCTACGGAAGAAGATGTAGTGGTGGAAGATGACTCATTCCCAGATGAGCACATCTTTCTTATATCCACCTCTGATCCTTGGTACAGAGATATTCTTATATATCTCCAGACTTTGAAGTATCCTACTGCTTACTCTAGAGAAGACCGATGCAAGTTACGTCTTCATGCTAAAAGCTACCTCATTATAGGAGATACATTATATCGACGAGGGGTAGATTTCATCTTGCATCGCTTCCTGACTCATGAGGAAGCAGAGATTGTCCTAAATGATTCCCATAGCGGAGCGTGTGGGGCGTTTATCTGGGTTAGCAATGGCCTAGAAGATATTACGTGCTGGGTATTTCTGGCCCACCATCTTTAAAGATTGCATGGAAGTTGTGAAACGCTGTCATCCGTGTCAGCTTTACACCAGAAAAATGCGGTCACATCCTGCTCCCTTGTTTCCCGTCGTATCGGTAGGCCCCTTCATGAAGTGGGGGATCGATTATATGACATGCAACCCAGCCTCGGCTAGGGGGCATAAATACATCATTGTCGCTGTCGACTATTTCACAAAATGGGTAGAGGAAATGCCTACTTTCAAAGACAACGGGGAAACGACAACTTTCTTCGTGTTTAATCATATTATTGCTAGGTTTGGTATTCCCAAAGTGATTGTCACTGACCATGGCGGTCATTTCCAAAATCACATGATGACAGAGCTGACCACTATGCTCAGATTCCGACAAGAACATTCTTCTCCATATTATCCGCAAGCAAATGGTCAGGTCGAGGCTGTAAACAAGACTTTAAAAACTATACTTAAACGTACTATTGATGCAGCCCGCTCGAATTGGCACATCATGTTTTATCCTGCTCTTTGGACTTATCGAACCAATGTCAAAACTGCTACAGGTTTTCCCCCCTTCCAACTTGTTCACAGGGTGGAAGCTATTACGCCGATTGAATGCGAAATCCCATCCTTGCAGATAGCTATTCATGTGCTACCTGACACAACTGAGCTTGAGGAATGGTTGCTCCATTTAGAACACCTTGATGAAGAAAGTAGAGATGCGTTGACTGCAAATCAGGCTCATAAGAATAGGGTTAAATCTCAATATGATAAAACGGTCAAACCTCGGGTTTTCTCTGAGGGGGAACTTGTCTTGCTCTGGGATCAAGATAAAGAGCCTCTGGGGGCAGGAAAATTCAAGGTGATGTGGTTGGGACCCTATGTTGTGTCTAAAGTTTTGAGTAAAGGCACATATGAATTAGTGGATTATGATGGGAATAAGCTGCCTGAGCCTAGAAATGGGCTCTACCTGAAGAAGTACTATGCTTAGGCTTAGCACTTTTTCTTGTATATTAATGTATGTATTTTTATGTACATTAGGTTGTCAGTTTCATTTTTTATACTATCTGTTGGTTGTTGCAGATGTCTTTCGAGATGTATGTAGGTTTTGCTGATGGTGCCAGCCGTCACACTTGTAACTTGGCTTCGGCAGCATGGGTTATCTATTCCCCTTCAGGACAGCTTGTTGCCGTGGGTGGCGCTTGTCTAGGTCCTGCTTCCAATAATGTTGCTGAATATAGGGCTGTCATTGAGCTCCTATGGGATGCTTTGTCACGAGGCATCACCCAGCTTGAAGTCCGTTTGGATTCTCAGTTGGTTGTTTCCTAGCTCAATCGAGCTTATCAGGTGCGTAATCCTACATTGTTACGTTAGTTCATGCAAATTCGTTTACTGGAAAAACATTTTGAAGTTATTACTTTTAAGCACATTCCACGAAACTAAAATTCATTAACTAATGCATATGCTAATTATATTTTGGACTGGCATCTCATACACATTCCATAAAATATACAGCAAGTACATAAAAAACATTTGTAAATAAGCTGACAACCAAACAAATATATATATATATATATATATATATGTAAATATCTGTCATAGGTAAGTCAAGTCTGATCCGTAGATCCCATCATGTGCAAAATATACAAAAATTGGATCATCATCCATCAAAATGCCTAAAACTAAGCTTGCTCACCATGGCCACTGGGACCTCCTTGGTCGCCGTGATTTCTGTGCCCCCTGGCTTCCTCAGCCTCCTCGGCTTCGGCAGCCTCCACCGCATCCCTGTATACACACACTGCTCTAGCTACCCGTCTGAAAAGACGTAGCCAGGCCGGTGGAACCCCAACTACTGACTCCTGCATAGCTACAGGGAGATGCTCTATCCGTATCGTAGGTACTCGCTCGATCATCCTACCTAGCTTCGCCTCAAGTACTCTGATCAATCCTGGGTCTCCCCCTGCAACAGGACGTACGAAGGTACGTGGGTGCCCTTCAGGGCAGACTGGTCCAATATCTACATTTTGACACATAAATAGGGTTTAGACTTGTGCATATGTATATATCCTATCATTTGAAAATCCATAAAAATTTGATAATGATAAAAAAATAAAAAATACTTACCCATCTCTCCCCATGCTCCTCCTGGAGGGAGGACTAGGTCGGGATCACCTCGGAAATCTAAGCCGGCGTATGGAAACTGCTCCAATGCCGGCACCTGCCGTTCCCACCATGTATAGAAATCATCATCATACATGCTATGTACTACATCTCCTCCTCCTTGACAGAGGAAGATATCTCCCCACCGGCTCAGCCTCGGCTGCCGTGGATGATGGACCTGTAATGGTATCGCAGGGCTCATAGCTAGCACCCTCTCAAAGAAGAACGCTACCAGTATACTACCATAGCCAAAGTTCTTCCGTCTTCCCCTCCTACAGTCGAACAATTGCCTCTTCATGATGGTGGCAATTCCCGTACACCAATCAAAGAGAGTACCTCTAAAGCAGTCCACCGCCACTCTCATCTGAGTCCTGGTGGCCATGTGTAACCCTGCTGACCCTGAAATTCTGACAATGGTACTGGCCAATACCTGAAGTGTATGATCCTGAATATCTGCAATGAGAACGCTGATGCCTTTCATTTCAGTACCAAGCCTGCATGATACATCGATATAGTTCTGGACACTCAGGGGGTCTCCACCCCTGCCAGTGCCTTCCAGGTTCACCAATGCTCCCCGATGTGATAACCCGGATATGAAGTAGATGTCTTGTGTGGTAAGCTCCAAAGTCTCACCTTGGATATTGAACATCCCCAGGTCATGGTCCCAGTAATGGAATAAGAACTCTAATATGCGGACATTGGCTCGCATGGGCGATGTGCAAAAGAACTTGAGAAGCCCACTAGTCCTCAATGCTTGGATAGTAGGTGGCCTTTGGAGAGCCTCTTGATCCATAGCTTCATGTTCCCTCTCTCTCCACTCCAGCACCATGTTTTTCCTGACAAAAACATACAATTTGATTCAGTATTCAACAATAAAATTTTAAAAATCTTGACTATTTTTAAACTTTTGACCTATCACGTAGCATTCGCGACTGTCCATTAGGACAAGTCGCGAACCATTCGTGACTTTCCTATGCAGCAACTCGCAAATGGAACTCATATTCGTGACTATTAAGCTTAGCAACCTGCGAATACATTTTGCCACATTTTAGGTTGATAAATAATACTGAATTAATCCCTAAATTCAAAATTTGTTTGGATCAAATTGAAGAGCTAAGGGTGTAGATTTACCTGAAGCTGACGGTTTCTGAATCTAACGGTCCAATTGTCCACAGCGATCAATCAAAGATAGAGGGTAAACTTTCCTTTTTGGTTCAAAAAGTGCAAATGGTATGAAATGTTTTGATTTTCAAACTATTAATAAAAATATAATTTCGTAAAGTGGGTCTTTTTATATAGTTTGAAATGCCAATTGATTAATATCATCCTTTTTGTGCCTTGGAACAGGTTTACCAACTTTTACAAAGTGTTGATGCTTCTATAGGGTGGTTTTTGTTCTTTCCAACACGTGTTGGCATCTTATCACTCCACATTAACCTTAGTAATCAACATTTTTGCCATGGACTATGGTATTTTAAGCCATTAGTCCCTTGTCTCTACCATTGCTCTTCCGTGGCTAGGATCCCTTTTCATGAGTATCATTATTATATGCCATTTCCATCCTTTGGTACTCATTCCTTCACTGTTTCAGGCTCAGGGGTTTCCTCATAGCTATTTTTCACGCCAAATAGAGCTTCTTATGAGCCTCTTTTTACAAGCTATCCTTTTATAAGACTCCCCAACCTTATGGAGTTTCTTTAGGCCCAGGTCTGACTCCTTCAAAACAGACTTGACTGCCGATTTATCTTGTCCATTCAAGCTCGTTAAGAATATGTGAACGAGCATCTACATTGGTGGTAGGTTATCTCTTTCTCGGACCATGCGGAATAATACGAGAAAGGATCACTCTCTTTTCTTCGGAATTGAGAATAGTATTCTCAAGTATAGGTTTATCACTTTTCCGGACCTGAGGGACTAAATTTACAGAAAAGGAACACCCGATTTGAGCTTAGTTTTCTCTTTCTCGTGCTCTTGAC
>LPNX011022898.1:0-75401 GCA_001517045.1 Pseudotsuga menziesii | reverse complement strand
GATATCCATGTTTCAGTATACACTTGTGTTCATCTATCACTTTGAGTTTTGACTCCTCCTCTTGTCCATTATACCTGGGGAATCTGCTCATGTCTCCTACATGACATATAAGTCTAGTTGTTCTATCTATCCATTGTATGCTTCTTTGGGTCATCTCTGTGTCGTGCTCACTATTCAAGGATTATACCTAATATCTGATCTATCACCTGATCCTATTACTGTTATATCTGTTATCCATTTACTTGTGTCTCCCTTCTTTTTCCCAGTTCCTAGTCACTCTTGTGATCCGTTGGAGGATCCATTGCCTTCCTTATCATAGTATGGTTCCGTTTCAGCACCTCCTGATGACGAAGACCTAGAGTTTCGATGATAGTACCTCTGGATTCACTTTCATCATTGGTGAACTCCTTTGCTTCAGTTTTCAATTATCCCTTATTGGTTGACAAACTGTTGAATCCTCTCCATGTTCGACTTCAGCTTACCCTTATTCACATGGCTTGGATTGTACTAGTTATTTGGGATCATTTATGAAGACCTTAGTCCCTCATTTTGGTCTAAGTTGTGCAAGACCATGTTCTCTTCTGATATCCAGCTCCCAGATCTTTGAAGACTCATCATTATTGTATTGTGGCTTTGATCCACCTTTGTAATATACATGGTTTCTACCCGTATCATATGATGTAATCAAATATTGTAAAGGAGCTAGTGTTCCAGTAAATTGAACATAGTATCCTTAGATGTAACTTTGTATATCATATTATTATGTATTTGTTTCAGGTACTCTCTCTGCTCCATTGGATTTCTGAGTTAAAGATTATAATGTATTTCGGCTATCATTCCCCTCTGACCTCACACATTAGGGGGCATCTGTTATACACCTGAGTGGCACCTCTCCGTCCGAGTGCTGATATCCCTCATGTAGGAACACAAAAGGACACTTATGGATAGAGGTTTTCCCTTAACACTATAGCTTGGCTTGTCATGAAATACATTCTACCTTCATCCAGCTAGTTGCTTTGCCATTTAGCCATGTTGGGATGTATTCACGACTCTCATTCTTGACAACTCACGAGTCATCCGCAAGTCTCCTTCACAGCAAGTCGTGAATCCTTGTATTCGCGGGTTGCGCTTATACAGAGTCGCGAGTCATTCGCGGGTTGCTCTACTACATACCCGCGAATGTAATTCTTAACATAAAAACACAAAATCACGCGCTAATGGGAGTTTAGTTAAGTCATTTTACTTAATCTCCTTAACTGCTACAACTTCCCCAACCTTTGAGAACTGCCTTATTTCACCCATATAAATACAGGCCTTGGGGAAGGTTGTAGGGACTTACACTTTGGAGCAAAGTTATGCTGGTGGATTGTTTACAGAATTCTTTGGAGCAGTGAAACTTAGAATCCTTTGGTGACAGAGGAGTCCTTGTCTCAGACGTTTGGTTGTACTCTGAACTTTCTCATTATTGATAATAAAGAGATTACTTCTTCCACATGTGTCTTATATATCTTGGTTTGATAATTGTTTATGCTTCAGTATTTCATATTTGGATTATCTAACCTGCTAACATATATATATAAATCATTCTATATCTGGAAGATTGTCTTTGAACAGGTGAAAGAGGAGTGAGCCTTGGAGACTTTGGAAGTGGAGCAGATTGGAAGAGGACTAGCAAGGATTGAACGTCGTTTAACAAGTAAGTTCCTTTAACCCTCCTATTTCCTATTCTGCACTTTAGAAGTCAATTGTCTACAAGTGTTTGAGTATTTTGATAATCCCCAACCTACGTTTATTAGGTGCATAATCCCTTACAACACCTAGCAAGGGTGGCAACGCTTGACCAAATTGACACAATCCTTGAAGATCGATGCCCAAAAATAATCTACTCTCAAAATATCTCAAAACATTTTGAGTTGTAGAAATTCCAGATAAATGACCACCACATGCCCCTTCGTGGTAATCATTCAGCACTAACTCAGCCTCTTTATGGGTTAAACATTGACACAAAATGGAATCAACCCCACGACGATACCAAGTTTCATTAATAATGAGGTAATTCTTTGCTACATGACGTAACCGTTGACAATCATCTCATGAGAGGTGAGAAGGAACCTTCAAAGTTTGCAAATAAACAATAATATCCTCATACCATGGGTTCATATTCAAAATTAGAAAAATGTGCTCATCAATGAAACAGTCCTCATGAACCTCCCCTTCATCCAAACTAGGAAAATCAAATATGAGCTCTACAAAAATTAATGAAATCTTCAACTTTATCAAAACAAATGTGAGATCACATTCTTGCAATATTGCAATCCATTTATTGTATTCCCCCCCTATCATTCATCTTGTGAGGATGCATTAAAATGGATTAATGTGAGCCACAACCAAAGTTTGGCAAAGAAGTATGTAATGCCTCAAACATTGGCCCGCATAGACGGTAGCTAGGGATAGCTTCTCGACTTTAGTATAACGAAGCTACACATCAATAAGGTTTGGGCTAAGATAATACATGACATTCTCTTGGAGCTCCTCATCCTATTGAACCAAGATAATACCAATCGTCTCTTGAGACGCGGCCACATATATCAAAAAGTCACGACTGTTGTAGGGTGGACCTGGCACGGTGACTGATGCCAAGGATTTCTTTAAAGCATTGAAAGACTCATGGGCTCACTTATCGTAGATAAATGGTGTCTTTCTTCAATAAGCACATGAAACATTTAGTCAAATTAGCAAATTGACCACAAATCTTCACAAGAATTTCATCATCCCTTGCAAACTCTGAAGATGTCTAATATTACGCAGGGAAGACAATTGAAGTATTGCCTCAACCTTTAAAGGGTCGACCCTAATTCCCTCATTGGAAATGATGAACCCTAGTAGGTTACCTACTCTCATGGAAAAGATGCACTTATGAGGATTTAACTGAATTTGATTTCAATGAAATCCTTCAAAAAACAAGCATTAGAGGAAATTTCAACTCAAAATGGGCCTCCTAAGGAAAATTAATAAAATAATAGTTAAAATAATAAAATAATATTTAATAATTTTGGAGGAAGAAAACAAAAAACTACTTTTTTGTTCGTATTTTCGACATATCTCCCTGTTTTTTACTCAAATTTCGATTGGAAGAGCTTGTTGGATGCGGAATTAAATTCCGCATCCAACGAGTACCCGCTCGGCATACTTTTTACAGGCCCCGCTACACCAAAAACAAGAAATACCTGAAAAAACGTGATGATGATGAACAAAAAAAATAGTTCTTTTTATGATACCGATCCCCAAATTTATATTCAAAATTGTTTAATAGTTTCTCCCTATTTGAAATTTAAAGCATTTTCATTGGCTAATACATGATGACATGGAATTTGTATTATTTGTGAAAGGCCCATTTTAAATTGAAATTTCCTCTAATGCATAGATGGTCAGGATGATCCACCCTCAAATGAGAGTGAGCAGCTAAATCATTGAGATACACTTCAATCAATCGCTTAAGGTCATGAAAAGTGAAGGTCATAGCCCATTGAAAAGTAGCCCTAGTGTTTTTAAGGAGGAAAGACATTTTTCAATATGCAAATGTACCTCAAGGACAAATCAAAGTAGTTTTATGTTGATCCTCGGGTTTAATATGGATCTGATTATATCCTGAAAAGCCACCCATAAACGAGAACACCTCGCTTCCCATACACTCATCCAAAATATGATCAATAAATCGTGTGGGGAAGTTGTCCTTATGGAAAGCTTGGTTCAGGCCTCTTAAATAAGTGCATACATGAACCATTCCCCGTTTCTTGTCAACCATAATAGGATTTGACACCCATTCAATCAAGGGAACAAGATAGATGCAGCTAGCCTTAAGAAACTTCTCTATCTCTTCTTTAATGGTGGGTTATTTCTTAGGATTCATCACACACAAACGTTGTCAAATAGTTTTAGCATCTAGATAGGTTTTAATTTCATGTTCAACAATGTGAGGGTCAATTCCTAGAATCTCCTCATACATCCAAGCAAAAACATCTCAGAATTATTTAAATAGCTTGGTGTATGCTTCAACCTCATCAGGGGAACAATCTGCCCCAATGTACATGTTCTCAATCTTTCCAGGAGTTTGAGAAATGTTGATAGGTATGGTTGGTAACAAATTGGCCATGTTCCCTTCAACATACTTACTAGGAAATCCTAATGGGACCACGGGCCTACCAAATTTCTCGCTAAATATTGCCTTATATTCATCACACTCTATACGACCAAGATTAGGAAGAAAGTAAGATCTATGATGCAACTCTCCCCAATGAATTTCTACACTAGACATAGCTTCGAGAATAGTTTCATCAATTGGAAAAATTTCATCGAAGCATTCATGTGAGTGAGATGACGCAACCTCCCAAGCAGGAAGTGCATAAGGGTCCTCCTCCTTCATCCACAAAGAGGAAGGAATAGGATGTACAGCATGACCAAGATTATCTTAATAATCCACCAATGCTCTAGACAATGACATGTCCATCTTGGCAGGTCTAGAGTCTTCATCCGAAGTACTCGAAGAAGGGAGAGTCCAAGGATCCTCCAAATGTGAAACGTGAAATGGAACGGATCTCAACTATGACGAAGATCTACCAAGGTTGGAGCCTATCATAATAACTGTTGCTGGACAATTAAAAGTTCCCATCAATGATGGATACATTCCCACCTCGACATTCTTAATTACCGGTTGAGAATGATCAATGACTGGGATAGTAGCTCCTGATGATGCTTTTGTACCGAAATTATCGAAAGGTCTCTAATCAATCGTAACAATACTCCCATCTAGATTAAAACAAACAAACCGAAATATGGATGACACGATCGCTTGCATATTATAAATCCATTTATGTCCCAGTAAAATATTGTATTCGAGGGGCACATCAACCACCTCATTCTTGAACATTATGGTCTTCCCCACCAATTGGACCTCAAGGGAAGGAATTATACCATGCGGCCAAAAATATCTTTCATCAAATGCAGTCAACATGGTTCCAGAATTTGACAATGTAGGATAACCTAAACCCTTCCAACAAGCTAAAGACATAATGGAAGCCGTAGCACCTTAATCAATCACTGTACGCTTGATGGTGTTGTTCATACACTCTACGTGCTCTAAAAGAGACACATAGTAAGGTTGGACTACATGAGTTTCAAATTTAATGATTGTGGAAGGATTCCAATCAACCACCCCAAGAGAATACAATCAGGATTTCCTTTGTGAAGGGCAAGTCTGAAGAACTTATAAAGCAGACATCGCACGAGGAGTCTGGCCCAGATCCTCGACAATGGAATAGTTCTAGGTGGTTTGGGCATTATGATTGTGCCCCATACACTTTAATATTCCCTTAGGAATGCGAGGTGGAGCTTTAGGCTTGTCACTAGGTTTATCAATATGTAAAGGGCTCTTGGGTGGAGTAGGTTATTTTCCTAGGTTAGGTTGCGATGAACCATAATATTTAGCTTGCATCACAACATTTTCAGCTAACATCATGTTGATATAACCATGGATACTTACGGTGTTCAGAGTGTTTTAACTCCCACCAAAAGCACTTCCAGGGTCCACGGTCATTGAATTGATATTTTGGTTTTATGGTAAAGGATCTGTCAACACAGCTGGGCTCTGTGCAATGAACTTTGAGGCATCTTCCATACAAGGGCACAATCGAGTGAAGTGATCTGCCCCACAAAGCGTGCAAGGGAACTTAACCTTACATTTAGACTTCTTGTTCCCCCTAGCATTACTATCATTCTTGTCATCATTAGCATTTATGTTCCTATTCCCACCCTTTCAGTTATTTCTACTTTTTTTCTTATTCCATATGGGTTGTTGGTTACCCTTTTGGTTCGATGATTGAACGAAAAGTGCATCCGTCATTTGAGTGGGATGAGATGAATCCGTAGCTTGTCCCATTGCAGGATGGTTAATAGAAAACTTATTCATTTGATTGGTAACCGAGTCTGCAGGTTTAGCACTTGCAGCGCCAACAATGACATTGGCATGTGGGATAGGTTTGAACTTAGGTTCAAAATTGAATCATAGTGAATTTGGAATAATCCCATTGAAGATCCCAGACTGAGCATAAATCAAGTCTAATTGCTGAGCTCGAAAGATAGCATGTTCCTTGTTCATCACTCTAGGTGTGGAAACATCCTTCGCTATATATGGAAATAACGATTTGAGGAACCACTCCAAAAGAAACTTCGGTGGATTGTAAGCCTTAATCAACCATTTTCATCTACGCCACTCTTGAATATGATCAGAGATATGGGTGGCTTTATCTTGTTGAAATGTCAACAACATATCAATACCAACATCATAACGGACTGGTAGCTGAAAGTGATTAAGAAAGGTCATGGCTAAGTCATTGAAGGTCCGATATGTGCCCCTAGGAAACTTTATATACCATTTCTTCGCAGGACCCCTGAGGTTGCATTGAAATAGTCTTAAACGAACATAATCATGATTCAATGAATTCTAAGAGCACAATAGGTGGAAAGTCATAATGTGCTCACTAGGGTCGTCACCAATCTTACCTTCAAATTTTGGAATGTCTGAAGGAAGCTTGGGAGGCATAATCGACCATGTTGGATCATGAGACACCGAATCATTAGTCAATATCTATAAGTCATGAAAATTTAATGTCGCTAGGGAAGGGAGCCTATGATGTGGCATTTGGCTTCATGCTACCTGGTAAGGTTGGTTCATGTAGTTCTAATTGTTTTAAACCTCATGGCCTTTCCCAGTGGGATAGTAGCCTCCTCCCATTTGACCCATAAAAGGGTGCATAGGAATATTGTAATTCGGAATACCTTGAGACTGGGGTTCTACGAAGTCATAGTCATAGGAATTATAATAAAGTTGATTCTTGGACCCATAAGGTGGTATATAAGGTGGTACATACCTTGCTGACACACAAGGAGCCACATAGTCATGTGACACTACAGTGTGAGAATATGCGAGAACAACATGGCTAGCAGTAGTACTCTGGCCCAAAGGACCATTCGAGTTAGGGAGAGTGTGAGTTGTTAGAAATGCATTTGAAGGAACATGTGCCAAAGATGATGGAGCATAGGATGGAATATAACTTGTATTCCCAATTTTCATATGTCTAGGGTTAGTTCCACAAACGAGTATACTAGCACTAGGCCTACGTTGCATGTGTGCAGATCCTCCCACTGTAGGAGTGGAAGGTGCAACATGACTACTACCAAACCTATCCGCCTAGAAAGGAATGTAAGTTCCTCCACGCATAGTACTAGGTTCAATACCAGATCGGTCTTAGGAAGGTTTGGCATGCCATATCTAAATGGTCCAGTGCTAGAGGGTGTCAGATGAGTCTCAATGCTCAAAATATGTGAAAAATACCGGTGGTCTGAGTTTATCTAATGTGGAAATTGTGATAGTACATTATGTGACGCCCCAACCTCAAAATGATTGGGTTCTTCCAGAGTCCCATATAAACTGTCAGGTATAGTCTCTTCCCTGGGTGGTGGAGAAGGGGGATGCTCCAGGATCTCAAATGTATGAGTCATGGTCAGATCTGTGTGTGAATAAAAGTGAGTATTAGTCCGCCCGAACTGTTTAGGTCTCTTCCATGAAGGAGGAGGAGACATAAAAGGAGGAATACCTACTAAACAACAAGAAAGACGAAGTTCCACACTTGTATACATGATGACTCAACAAAAATAAAAATAATCCAACTAATTATGCACCCTAAACAAATCTAGCGTACATAGAGCACACTCCTAAGAAAATCTACAGCCAAAATACAACCAAACCAAGGGGAGGATATGTGATATCCTAAATGCAACAGATGTGTATTTCCTAGGAGAGGCTTGAAACTCCCATACACTACAAGCAGAGGTGTGTAACCAATTATAGTGTCCCCCCAGCTTAAACGCGTAAAGCGACTGTGCTTTTCGACCCCTACCTTACCAAGAAACTCATAGAATAACCTCTGCAAGTACCCCCTGCGATACCTAGGTAAGGAAACTAAGGTCACCTCAATATAACCAATGCTCAGGAAGACAGTCATAGGCAGGATCGATCATATGGGTAGGGTGGCAAAGGCTGAAGCTCGAAATAACCAACCAGTACCTCAAAAGCCCCCAGATACAAATATGATCCTGGAAATATCTTCGGTGCTCACATAAAGTGTCCACAGGATATCCCAACCAAATCGTGTATGATGCCTCATGCTTAACACCTGTGTAAGAGGAGCCTCCTAAGAACACTAATTATACCAAGGATTTCACTCTCTCACCTGGACACACATCTACTTGTTTTGTTTAGTAGTCTTGGAGAATTAATTCATAATGAACTATTCTAGGACTCTAAATCCTAATCTTGTTGATGTACCCTATCAAAGAAAAATGTGTAATTCATTTTAAATTAAGCGTTGATTTTAGTTCCTGTGATTACTCAGAGGGAGATGATCGTGCAACCATGGATATTATGACTCAATAGTGCAATAAATGTGCACACCTAACAAACAATGCCAAGTGCAATTTTGTCTAAATGAGAAAACGGGGCATGCCACTACATGAGATGCACTTTTTTCCTTCAAATGATAATGCAACCATTCCTAAATGAAATCCTAACTATAACTTCAGTAATCAAACTTAATGCAAGTACCATGCAAGTGCAAAAATGCAAAAATGCATAAATATGCCAAAAATAAAATATTTTTGTATTTTTGAAATAAATGAGATGTAAAAGCAACAAAAGACTCTTCAACTCTCAAACCCTGCAAGAACTCACAGACGTGATCCACTCAAGGCACCAAGATAAAGTAAATCTAATTCACTAATCCCAAAACAAAAATGGAAATAGATGTCAAGAAAAATATCTAATTAAAAACAAATAAAAAAGGGTCTCTTGGTAGAAACAGAGGCAGTATACAAACACCAACAACATCTAGGAAGACTCAACAACATTCAAAACTCACCCAACAACTCTCAATCATCCAAATAAAACTCAAAACATAGGCATACACGACTATTCGTAGAAAACCTGCATATATACGTGGAAATTCGGAATAAAACTCCATGTATACGCAACTATGAAGCAAAAACTCGCGTACAAGAAGAAAGAAGGGGAAAAATGATAAAGCAAGATCAAAATTAATTCAACTAGACACTAAAGGGTAAAAATGCTTCTAGACCCGACACAAAAACTCAGAGAACAGAGAGAAATTCAAGCACATTGTGCACCCAATCCCCAAAGAAAAAACAAGGAACCTCCCCAGTGGAGTCACCAATTCTGTTACAGAGAGAAACTTCCTATGGGTTGGAGTGTACCACAATAGACTGAATGGCACCATAAATTAGTCCTTTCCAATATGCAAGAGAAATAAAGACATCTAACACTAAGGGATTTGAATCATACCTTATTCTGGATAGTTGATGTAGATCCCTATTGAGCTTATCCAACACGCTTGGATTCACAATTCACTCTCAACAACAGCAAACAAAACAAGCATGCTATATATTCAAGTGTTAGGCCTACTTTAGCATATATAAACAATCATGTATAAGCAAATAAATACATCCATGGATACAATATTCATATTTATGCACATTTATTGGATAAGAAATGGATATTTTTATTAATAAAATAGAGATACAATAGTGACAACCTCTATTGGCACTTCTTCGAACCAGAGAAATCGAGTCCTCCACTTGGGCCTCCACCACTTCAATCCTCCATCCCACAATGGCAAGCTTACAAAGCAAAGGAAATATTGGGAAGAGCAGCACGGTGTGATCCAAAGGTACAAAGAGATGCAGACTCAAGCATAAACAAGTGAGGTAACAATGAACTATAGTTTCCTTTCTCTCCAATTTCTCCCCCTTCAATATATCCAAGAGGCTCAATATATAACACTCCAAATAGAAAATGGAGGGTCGATTTCGAGCTTTATCAAGGCATATTGTGTTAGATTTTTGTCAATTAGACAATATGATCTTAGGATATTATCTGAGAGAATAACATGCAAAACAATCAATCACAAGAGACAATAGACACAAAGATTTATCCTCGGGGAAACTATAATGGAAAAACCCCGCAACTTCCTTGGAGATAGAATGAACACCAATGGCAGCAGTAAAACCCAAAGATAGAAAGATGATCTCCAATAGTTGTTCTCTCTCTCACTTGTGTGAGCTCCTCTTCTCTCACCTATGCGCTATAGCTGGGTGAGTGTGTGTCACAAATAGAAAGGCTCACTCTCTATTTATACTAGTTTTTGACTTGACAATTACTTACTAGGGCCGACGTCTCTAGGAGATTCTAATAACGCTAGTGCCCACAACTGTGGGGACTTTTCCCTCCTATCAACAAGGAGGGTTAATATCTATGAATTTACATGACTTGGTTATATTAATGATTCTCCCTATGGGAACATCGGGGACCAATGAAATAATATATGAAATATACAAGTGAATAAATTCCGAAGTTACAAATACATCAACACTTTGTCTTAACTAGGAAGGTATTCTCTTGACACAATTCATCAGCACAAGTCATCTTCTCTGGATCATCACTGGATCATCATCAAAGCTGGATCATCACTGGATCATCATCATCATCACTGCTTCCGCTATCTCGATCAAATGATGATATCTCTCAATTCTTCTCATCATAAGAAGTTTTACAGAGCCAGCCCTTTGTCATCTTGGTTGTAGGCCTAGCCTCCATGTAGGTATTCCTCTATAGGGTTAGTACTTTTTCATACTAGATGTAGGCCTCTACAGAGCCAGTCCCTTTTCATACTGGACATACCTCTACAAAGACAGTCCTTTTTCATACTGGATGTAGGTCTCTACAGAGCCAGTCCTTTTTCATAGTGGATGTAGGCTGCTACATAGCCATCCCTTTTTCATGCTGGATGTACTTCTACAGAGCCATCCCTTTTTCATGTTGGATGTAGGTCTCTATAGATCCAGTCTTTTTTCATACTGGATGTAGGCCACTGCACTTATATCTGACCACAGGAGGCCCCTCCTACCACCATGTCAGAAGGGCACAACTCTTACATATGACCATGGGATGAACCAATCCTACCACCATATAAAAAGGAAACAACACTTACATCTGACCATGGGAGGAACCAATCCTACCACCATGTCAGAAGGGCACAACACTTACATCTGACCATGGGAGGCCTTGCCTACCACCATGTCAGAAAGGTACATTACTTACATCTAACCATGGGAGGAACCAATCCTACCACCATGTCAGAAGGTCACAACACTTACATCTGACCATGGGAGGAACCAATCCTACCACCATGTCAGAAGGGCACATGGATTCATCACTTCCCCTTTGAAGGAACCTCGATCTAGAGAACGCCAAGCTTCTCCCTGAAGTACTCAAACTTCACTTTGGCCATTTCTAGCATAGAATCACATCAGGGATGATTACGCCCAAGGATAACCTGTGAGCTTTGCCATGACCGATTACATCTGAGGACAACCTACAAGATTTTTTACGTCTAAGAAACCTACGAGCTTTGCCAGGATTTAATGATCAGATAACCTGTCCTACCGGCTATGCTAGAAATCCCTCTTTCAAGAGATATCGATTTGGATCACATATTGGAGCTTCACTGCTCCTCTCTGCATCAAAAATAAAATTCAAATCAATCAAATCAAATAGTGTATTTCAAAATAAAACATACTACCTCTCAAATAGTCGAGCAAGTGGCAACATATTTTTCCTTGGTTTTACTCAGTGCTATGCAGGACTGCTTCCTGCTAAACCAAGAGATCACATCTGATCTCATACTAAAGAAACACCCTTTGTGTTCCTATCAATGGAACTACCTGCCCAATCTGAATCCACATAACCCTCCAGGTTAATATTCTAATTCGTTACATACTTGAGCCCATGATCAACTGTACCCTTTAGGTACCTCACTGCATGCTCTGTAACCATTAGGTGAACATGTCTCAATGTGTTCACAGCAAAGAAAATATCTAGTCTCGTATTCGTCAGGTGCATCAAGGAGAAAATCATCTGACGATACATCGTGGCATCAACCATCTCTGATGAAGCATTACTCAATAGTTTTAGGTTCGATGCCATAGGTGTGGTCATTGCCTTGCATTCCATCATCCTGAACCTATTCAAGATATCCATTGCATACTTCCATTGTCTCAGGGATATTCCATCCACATTTTGCCACACCTCCACGCCTAGAAAGTAGTGCATCATATTCAAGTCCTTCATCTCGAACTCGACAGTAAGTCTCCTTCTTGGAAGTTTAATGAGTTCCTATTTTTTTTAGGAACAAGTCATCGACATATAACAGGAGCATCACTGGTATTCCACGTTCAACCATGAAGTAAAGGTTGGAAACCACTTTACTCGCAGTAAATCCTAGAGCCATCAGTAAGCTTTCCATCCCGTTGTATCATGTTGAACCTCAGGATCTTCTGTAGTCACTCCCTCTGAAGGGGAGCATCATACTTCCTCAAGATTTTGTACTCTATGCATTGAAAATTTTTGTACCGGAGTGACAAGTATCTTCCTCTACTACTAGTATTCTATGTATCCATCTAGGGTCACTGGATACCAAGATCCTCTATGTTGAACCATTTCAAAAGTTCTTCTCGCACCCATGTGTGAGCTTGTCATCTTCTACAGGCTTTCATCTTCAACCTTGTAGAAAAGGTTAAGATCTTCATCATTCTAGGTGATCTTAAAGCTCCTCATGTATGTGTTATCCCATGGGTTCCTTCTGAGCTCGTACAAGGCCTTCTTTAATTTGCACACATGAGTCTTCCTGTCATGTGCCTTAACTTTCAGTGGCTGCAAATGTCTCTTCGTAGTCTATGCCTTCTTTTCATGAGAAGCCTCATGCTATGAATCTTGCCTTTTATCCCACGATGTTACCATCTACTTCATGCTAGATCTTATAGATCCATATGGAAGATACTACGGACTTCCCTTTAGGTCTCGATATTGCATCCTAGACATCATTCTTCTTGAACTTGTACTCTCCTTCCCTTTCTTCTTGGATACTTATTCATAGCTTGGAAGGCTCTACATCAATGATGTCGCTCAACAGTGTCACATAACTGCACTGTGTCTGAGACCTCTTTCTTTCTTTGAAAGTATTCTCATATTATTCTTTATCTTGGATTATTTCTCTAAAAGTCGTCACTTGTTCTCCGGAACAAGTCTCATCTTTCTTTTCTTGCAGGTGATTGTACACGATATTTCCTACAAGTCAAATGCATTTGTTGTATGGGGTTAGAAACATTTCATAAGGCATATTCATAATGGAAAATTCTTATGCATACAGATATAATCATGCAACTATTTTATCCAATACAATGTTCATCCATATCTCAAGGAAACTTTCTATATGCCTTCCATCTCTACCATGACATCATTGAGATTGTGCACTAATCCAATATGTCAGTAAAGAGGTTTCATTCTAGATAAGTAGCAATGGATATCTATATAGCACCATGGGATACTTACCCATCACATGCATAATAGTAGTATACTGTCATTAATGCAAACATTATATCTTACATAACACATCAACTAAATATAAACAAATGCATTAAAATAATATCATGAAATGACAATTGAATACTTATCTCTATTTGTTTCATGGGTAGACTCATTCTTGAGCCTTCATATTTATCATCTTCTTCATTTATGACAACATCATTTCTTATCCAAGTGCTAGGATGGATAAGAGGTTCTTCAAGAGTTGAGTCCTTTATATTCTTCATTGCTTGAGGGATCTTCTTTGGATTGTGAGAACTTGATATTTAGTTGCTCCCATTTTCTATTCTCTTATTATGAGTTGAGATTCTTCTTGTGTGTGCTCTTCCCAGAGTATTCTGAAGGTAATCAGTTCCTTTTGGCACACATTCCTCGAATGAATAAATCCCATGATCTTGGGTGGCCATTCAAGGTGGTTATAACCATATCTTATTCTGATTCTATTGCTTCATCATAGCATCGAACACTTCCTTTTGGTTTCTTCAAGGATGACACATGAGGGATGAGATGATCTTTAATAGAATCTACAATGATTCTCTTGACTCTAGCCTTGGCCTCATTTTAGGCTCTGGTTCCTAGACCTTTCTTACTGAAATATTGATCCAAGTCAATTTCTTCAAGAATCATAGAGGTCTTATACTTCTTCTGATTCATGTTCTTCCCTTCAAAATATCTTTGTCAAGGAATCAATCATCTCTTTAGGTGTCTTTAGAGAAGACACTTGTGGTATAAGGTGATCCTCTTGGCCTTAACCAAGTTATTCTTGTGTAAGGATTTAGCCTCATCTCCCTCTGGAACTAGAACCTCTCCACTTATGTGGGTGTCCAATTCATTTCCTTCAAGAACTAGTGAGATCCTATACTTCCATGCTTGGAAGTTGTCAGCTTTACCAAGCTTTTCATCAAGCTGGTGTGAATAGTCATTTTGAAATGAGAACCTCAAATGTAAATAGCAAAAGATTAGATCTTACCGATTTGAGGTGTCCATCCTGGTTCCGGATCTAACTAATCTAGGGTTTGTCAAAGAAACCATAATTTTCAAAACTTGGAATCTCAAACTTATGATTGGATAGAAAGATGGGCCTCTTCAAGGCAAGTTGTCCAATGTACTCCTTTTCTTAAAACAGTGGAGGGAAACTCCCGGAACAGTAAGTCCTAGTTTTCCAATTTCTTCTGCATAAATTCCTGATATTGTTTCTATAGTATCTATGAAAGTACTACTCCTCTGTGTTTGCAATTTCGTATCGAGGTAGCCTTGTTTGTCCTCTTTCCAAAACCACAAGTTTTATCAGAATTAGTTTCACCGATTGGAACTTATGATAGTTTTCCCACGATGACTTAATTCACGACTATTCGACATAGAGAACTTGTACAGATTGCCATGTGTCACTTTTTTCCTTTGGGGTCTAAAAATTTTACCACAAAATTTACAGTTCATGCCCTATCGGGAACATCTTGTGAAATTTCATTTAGACTTTCTCGACCGAGATATAGCAATTCTCCCTAGGTGTACTGTTTAGGGATGAATCTAGGAAGAGGCTGAAACCCTGATTTGGAGGAATCATATCTTCGAGAATATAGCGAATATGAGGACGAAATGTTTACAAAGGGTACATCAGGAATTTATCTTCGGTCTGTGAAAATTTCGGCTCCTGAACCTTCTTGAATCTCAAGATATGGCGAATGTATCCATTAGAGAGAATTTGAGGTCAAAAATGGGCCTCAAAAGGACCAAAATGTACTATAAAAATCAACCAATTACATTCTAGTAGATGACATCATCCCCCATGGTTGAGGTGGCATTGCATGAGTTAAGAATGCTTATTTGTCACATTTTCTATGGTGGATGAAAATCCATAGTTAACCAAGGTAGTGGTACAAGTACTTTTAAGTCATAAAGTGAAGTACTTACAATAAAAGTCATTTCACACTTTCTCATAAAATAATATTATTGTTATTTTCAAGTAAAGTACTCACAATTCATTTTTTCATAAAATAATATTATTGTCATTTTCAAGTAAAGTACTCATAATTCATAAAAATGTCTTTTCACATTTTTTTATAAAATAATATATTGTCATTTTCATGTTTTTTTAATTTTAAATTATATATTCACTCAATTGTATTTAATTTCATAATGTCAAACTAATATATATATATATATTACATCTTGTACTTTTAAAATAAATTAAATTCATGAATGATATTTATATGAAAAAAATATGTTAGTTATGCATATAAATTAAATTCATTTTTGTTTAATTTTATTTACAAGTTCAATACAACTAAATGCTAAAGGACAATAATTTTTCGGGAATTTACAATGAATCTTAGTCACATCATTGTAGAGCTATTTTATTAATTTTATTTGTAGTCAATTTAAAAAGTAACTCAACCATGGTTATTTATATTGTGCATAAAAAGTAGTGTAGGAGATGAGTTGTCATATATACCTACCCCATAAAACCCTAACTCATAATATTTTAATATATCGTATATTTTTGTAGTACATCTCTTAGGAGGCCCATTTTTTACCTCAAATTCTCTCTAATGCAAAACTACCAGTTTCAGTATTTTAGGGTTTTTCAGGCCCGAGGTCAAATCAGGGTTTGACTTTTCGGAGTTTTACTCGACCAAAAAATTCGACTTTAGTCTCTAAACTTTGATTTTGATGAGGAGAGAAATCCTATGCTGTGATCACTCAAAAATTCTTCTTTTGTGAAAATCCCTAATTTCCCACAGCAGTGATTGAAATATGCTCGGAATCAAATTCTGGTTCAACAGAAAGATGCGCCCTTCAATGGGGAGTTATCCTAGCCTCATTTTGTTGATGATCTGTGGAGAGAGACACAAAAAGTAAGAATCCCTAGTTTCTGCAACAACACAATGTCTTCTTCTCAGGTTAGATCTGATACCATGTTAGATTTTTATCAATTAGACAATATGATCTTAGGATTTTATTTGAGAGAATAACATGCAAAATAGTCAATCACAAGAGACAATAGACACAAAGATTTATCCTTGGGGAAATCATAGAGGAAAAACCCTACAACTCCCTCAAAGATAGAATGAGCACCAATGGCGGCAATAAAACCCAAACATCGAAAGATGATCTCCAACAATTGTTCTCTCTCTCACTTGTGTGATCTCCTCTTCTCTCACCTATGCGCTATAGCTAGGTGAGTGTGTATCACAAATAGAGAGACTCACTCTCTATTTATACTAGTTTCTGACTTGACAATTACTTACTAGGGCCGACTTCTCTAGGAGAGTCTAATAACACTAGTGCCCCATAACTGTGGGGACTTTTTCCTCCAATCAACAAGGAGGGTTAATCTCTATGACTTTACATGACTTGATTATATTAATGATTCTCCCGATAGGAACATCGAGGACCAATAAAATAATATATGAAATATATAAGTGAATGCATTCCGAAGTTACAAATACATCAACATATTGAAAGCGAAGAAAGTTATTCGGGACTCTATGAGAAAAACTCCAAAAAAAATGTGAATGCATTCCGAAGTTACAAATACATCAACATATTGAAGGCGAAGAAAGTTATTCGGGACTCTATGAGAAAAACTCCAAAAAAAATTGGCTTTATGCACATTTTCCAACGTATAAGGGTTTTGGCTAAAACATTGCATATACACGCGAGTATAACTTTAGAAGTCACATACACACATAAACATGTGTTTTTGGGGGACTTTCTTGGGACATCAAAGTATAATATGAGCAAAGGGGGTCCAAGGAGTCTACAGAGGAACATGGAAGGCCATAAAGCTGTGATTTACCAAGTGTGGTAAAATTAACTATAACACCAGGCATAACTGGAAATTCTGGGTATATAAATATTGGTTTCATAATGCCACAGAATTGTGGGCATTCATATATGAAGATCACCATGCGTTGAGATCGCAGGCATCACAATGCAATGAGATAACAGATTAAATGCATTCCAGTTAAATAAATATTGAGTTCATAATGCCACGAAATCGCAAGAATTCGTATATATAGAACACCATGCATCGAGATCACAGGAATCACAATGCAATAAGATTGCACATCAAATACATTCCAGGCATATAAATATTGAGTTAATAATCCCACTAAATTGTGGGAATTCATATATGAAGATCACAATGCAATGAGATCACAGATCAAATACATTCATATCTACAAGTAGATCGCAGGCAGTTAAAAGGGATCTATAATTTCAAGCATAAACCTCATTTCTATAAATCGCAGGCGAACTATACATTCAAATCCAAATAAAAATCATTCAAATCACTAACGTTTGGTAAAGAATCACATGCATAATTTATTTCCTCCGATCCAAGACGCATAAAATTCTTTCATTTCACAATGGTATGAAATTATAGGTAGAAATATTTCAAATCCAAGGTAAAATGTTGGGCTCTCACCCTTCTTTCCCCTTCATTCGACATTTCACACACATCGCAGATCCACTTATTATTGCAGATCCACGGTAAATGTTGGGCTCTCTCCCTCCCATCCCCTTCATGGAGTTCGATATTCCTTTCTTTCTCTGCCCCTCAAAGAAACGAATCGCAGCAAATAAAAAGAAAAAATCACAGCCAAGAGAGGAGACACATGGCGCAAAGTGAATTCCACTTGTTTGATTAAATCTCACAGCAAGATCTCACAAGTCGTCAAAGTCCGCAACCGAGCCATGGGCGTAGAGCTTGACATTGGATTGATATGTTGGTGTTTGCATGGCTAGGTGGAAACTAGGGGGTTGATATTACATAAATCCCATAATAATGGTTTGAACTCATAAAATATAATCAATCAAGAGACAAATACCCTCCAACGCTTGGGTTTTTAAAATATCATCGTTTAAAAACATATATTTATACCTTCTTTTATATTCCATCGTGACATCACGTGTCTCTTAAAAAAAAAGTCTTCAATGTTAAATGGCTTCTCAAATTGTCATGTGTGGAAATTCTTTTATTTCAAAATAATCTAAGTTCATATAATTAAAAGTATAGTTTGTATCATACTTAAGATAAGTCCATTAGCCATACTTACTTAAACTTTTGGCGAGAAATATATAAGTATGTGTGTTTATTTGGCATAATAATAATAAATAAATAAAAACTAAAATATAGTCTGAGAAAACTTAGTTTCTTACTATAAGTTCTATGGGAGACTCTTTGGCACTTGGCACTTGATGCCATACATAAGTACTAAGGAATACTTATCTTTTTATTTCATAACAATCCTTTGTATTCGTACCCAAAGGTAAAATAATAATAACATTGTGTGTTCTAATACCAATTTTATAATGATAGTAATAATTGGTTTAAGTTGTTTGAACACAACAATAAAAAGGCTTGCTTATTGTTCAAAGGATAATATCAATCCTTTCGTTCTTCGCATGTAAGGGCCACATTCTAAGTGCCTGCTGGCTCGAGAATGCATCTCGGTCGGCTCTCGAATTGGTCGTTTTCATTTTGAAATGCGATTTATTTTTTACTGTCAAATGCCAAAATTTAACCTCTTTCCAAATGTTTGACTAGCAAGAGGTTTCGATGTTTGCTTCTTTGATGAAGCTTGGCTTGAAAGAGCTCGGGTTGAGGGTACCTAATGTCGAAGGTTCCTGGTAAGACCTATGCACCTTAAAACCCTACGGTGCTTGATGGTCTATGGTGTGAATTATAAAGGCAAATCTGGAACAGAGTTTCTCTTTTTGGTCTGGCTTCATTTGGCAGATACACGGGTTTATACGATCCATTTGTTTCATGGTAAACACTCTCGAGTTTTGTCTCTACAGTGTTAATTGCAGCGATAACTGTTTTTTATAATCCTTTAGGCTATGATAGAGTTTATATAGCAATAATATTTTAAATCCCCTTTTTGGTTTACAGACCATGGAATCTGTGTGGGAAGTTGTATTACTGTTGTTTTGTAAATATTGAAACTCTTATTGTAAAATTTTAGCAGAGTTTAAAGGAAAACAGTCTTTGGGATTTTTCACTTTTGTTTAATCCTTCGAAGTACTACTCTGTAAATTTGATATATTGTTTATTATTATGCTAAATAAATTATGTTTGCTTGGTGTAGGAGCATGGAAAAGTCCTCCTCCCCCAGCTACTTACTTGACCCCATCACAATCGAATCATTGGATTTCTAGACTCTATGAAGTATTGTTACTAGTCCTAAAATGTCCTCAACTTGAAACATATGATCAGGCCATATAGACGTTGTTAAACTTCCAGTGCCATGTGATCGAGATAGATGATGATGCTAGGGTGGAGATCCACTACTACTAGGTGCTCTAGGTGTTGATGATGCCAAAGCGATGTCAACATGGATAAGTATCCATCGATTACAGCATCCATGTTTTTGTTAAAAATATGCCATTTTGTTTTTTAAAATGGTTACTATTAATCCTCCGTTGTCGAATTTGGTCATATGTCTAAATCAGGGATCATGTCTAAATCGGGAGTCCATCTAGTCTATTTTTAGTCACTAGTACCATTGGGTCCACTTGGCCTAATTTGGGCACATGTTTTAGTTACTAAAATGTGGGGAACATTAATTGAGGCCTACTGCCACTGATTGCACTTGCATGCATCAGTTTAGGAGCCTCCTAAACCAATCCCTACAATTTAGGAGCCACTAGGAGTGCCGATACCAACCAAGGTCAGTTGAGTTGAGTTGGTGACTAGTCAACCCGAGTTAGGAGTCAGCTACATTCAATTCTAGTCCTCTACATTCAATTAGCAATAGGTTTGCATGGTTGCATGCAGGAGAGGAACATTTCTCACCTACCATAGTCAGTTAGCCTCAGTCAACACTGAAGTAGACACTTGAGTTGTGTTTTAGAACTCCATTGAACTCCGGTAATGGTTTAGACAAGGTCAGTTAACTATTGAGTCCTCCGACAGTGATTTAGACAATGTCTTAGTTACCTACAGTCAAGTAGAGTGTAATCAATTCGAATTTCCTCATGTGGATTCAAATTTCTTGTGGATATTTAGTCATTGTACTTCATTGTAATTATTATCTAATTACTCTTTGATTAATGAAAAGCATTAACAGTTGCAAGCCATTTTTGCATTGTTTCATTCTTCAATAACCGAGTAAATTGTGTGATCTATCCTATGAGTTGTGTGTTTGTCCATAAATATATGTGCTCAATTTAATATGGTATCAGAGCCTCGGCGGATAAGGCACCTCTCATCCGTAGATCTCTAGCTGGATCATTTTTTTTTAACAAAATTGCTCCTTCCAGTACTGCACCAGAAGCGTACAATTTACCACTTAATATCCCAAGTTAGGAAATTGTTGATCAAGCTTGCTTGATCAACTATGATGGGTGTGAAGGAAATTCCAAAAGTGCAGACTGTCGACCTTACTTTGTATGTTTGATTGTGTGATAGGTTATCAGCTCTTCTCACAACATTCTCTACAAGCAGCCCTTTCTTCTCACTGCATTCACTATAGAAGCTCAGTCCTCCTTACTGCATTCAAAATGGTTCATTCAGTAGAGCCTCTCACTCTCTTCAACTATCACCAATGGAAGGAAGACATGGAGGTACTACTCTGCACCAAGGAGCTTTTCAAACTCACAGAAGAAATAGACGCAGTGCCAATTCTGAATCATGACAAAGAAAAGTACTTGAACAAGCTTGATAAAGCTCATGGATACTTATTCTCCTCAGTCTCTCGAGATCTTCGATTCCACATCCAAGGATTGAAGACTCCCAAGGATATGTGGGACAAGATTGCTACCTTAATTGATAAGCAGGATGAGATGAGGGTCCATCAGCTAGAAAATGAACTAATCTCTCTTAATCCATCCAACTTCGAATCACTAAATAATTTTTTCACAAAATTCAAGAACCTGATATACCAGTTGAAGCAATGCAAGGTGGAGAAGGAGGATGATCAGCTCATTCTTACCATTCTCTCAAAACTTGGTGCAGACTACTCAGTCTTTGTGTCAATTTTTCAATTGGTAAGGATCACTACTCCAGATTGGAAGATGCCCACTCTTGATTCTTTCATTTGCATCTCTCACTTATGAGAATGATAAGCTTATCCAAATGGGGATCATTTGATCTTCCAGAGATCAAGCACTGCTTGCAGAAGGACCTAAGGGAGTGAATGATAAAGGAAAGAAAAGAGATAAGTCTCCTATGAAGAAAGAGCAGTCGAATGAGCCTTCAATTTCGAAGAGAAGAAAGAAGAATGGCAAAGGCAAGGTCCTCTGCTCTTACTTTGGAAGGGGCTTTCATTCAGAAATCTCTTGCATGAGAAGAAAACTTGATGAAATGGCTCTTCTTTTGAAGAAACATAACATTTCTGCACCTACTAGTGCAAGGAAGGATGACTCTTAATAATAATATGAATAATACCAAAGGAAATGCCATGCACTAAAGGCTTGCTGCTCATCAGCACATGTCTTCGTCATTGATTCTGGAGCTTCCAACCATATGGCTACATCTAGAGAATCATTCTCTTCTTTTCAACCCCTTGATGGTGCTAGTATTTAGATGGGAAATAATAGTGAAGTCCAAACACAAGGGAAGGGATCTATCAAGCTTGAACATGGAAGATTCAAAGATGTGCTATTTATTCCCTCCATAGATTCAAACCTGTTATCTGTCTACCAGATGGCCCATACTGGCTCTCCAAAGAGAGTGATATTTGGTCTTGACTCAGTAGAGATCACTGATATCTCTACTGGGAACATCATAGTGAAAGGTGTTGCAAATCATGCCTCAAAGCATATGAGTTCTCACATTTCATGCCTCCTTCAGAACTAGTGCACTCTCAGCAGCCACTTGGAAATGAAGGTAAAATCATTTAATCTGCTTCTTTTGTAGCTTCTACCAGATCCATCTTTTCAAGTTTATGAGATTGAGATTCAAGGTGATTTAGATCTAGATTCATTCCCTACTTCCAAACTATAAGCTAGGAAGATGACCGGAAACCCATATGACACTCAGAAAGGAAAGACCCTTGCATTATGCCATGAAATCTTACCTCCTTTAGAGAGATGCAATAGACTCCTTGTAAGATGCTACATGGAAAGGGCTCAATCTCACTACATTTAGAAGAATAGATGTGATCATACACCTCTTCATCCAGAAAGAGACAAAGATTACATTCCTCCTTCCTTCCATCATCAATTTTGGAGAAGAAGGAGAAGTCCACATGCTAGGCCCCATAATACCTGTGCACAACACACCATGCATGCTGCTTCGCTACCTCACAGAGATGAATATTGCAACAACCATTAGAGGAAATTTCAATTTAAAATGGGCCTTCCAAAAATAATACAAATTCCATGTCATCATGTATTAGCCAATGAAAATTCTTTAAAATTCAAATAGGGAGCACCTATTAAACATTTTTTAATATAAATTTGGGGATAGGTATCATAAAAAAAACTATTTTTTTTGTTTGTATTTTTGACATATCTCCCTATTTTTTACTCAAATTTCGATCGGAAGAGCTCATTGGATGAGGAATTAAATTCTGCATCCAACGAGTACCCACTCGGCATACTTTTGGACGGGCCCCGCTACCCCAAAAAAAAGAAATACCTAAAAAAATGTGATGATGATGTCATCATCACTTTTTTCAGTTATTTCTTGTTTTTGCGGTAGCGGAGCCCATCAAAAGTATTCCAAGTGGGTACTTGTTGGATGCAGAATTAAATTCCTCATCCAATGAGCTCTTCCGATCGAAATTTGAGTAAAAACACAGAGAGATATGTCGAAAATACGAACAAAAAAGTAGTTTTTTATTTTCTTACTCCAAAATTATTAAATATTATTTTATTATTTTAACTATTATTTTATTAATTTTCCTTAGGAGGCCCATTTTGAGTTGAAATTTCCTCTAATGATATTTTCAAGTTTTTCAAACTTGAATCCTATTTGACTTGCTTAGATAGAGGGGGGGGATTTTTTCCCATGTGGTTTTCACCTTGGCTCCTTGTATTAAGCAGTTAATTTATTTTACTTGATGTAATGGGTGACCTATGGTCTCAGTTACCAGGGCCCACATATTTCCCAAGTTAGCATTCAGGGGGGTATTAGGATTATTAATCCTCCCTTGTCTAATTTGGTCATATGTCTAAATCAGGAGTCATGTCTAAATAGGGAGTCCATCTAGTCTATTTTTAGTCATTAGCACCATTGGATCCACTTGGCCTAATTGGGGCACATGTTTCAGGTACTAAAGTGTGGGGAACAATAATTGAGGCCTACTGCCAATGATTTCACTTGCATGCATCAGTTTAGGAGCCCCTTGGACCAATCCCTACAATTTAGGAGCCACTGGGAGTGCCGATACCAACCAAAGTCAGTTGAGTTGAGTTGGTGACTAGTCAACTTGAGTTAGGAGTCAGTTACATTCATTTCTAGTCCTCTACATTCAGTTAGCACTGGGTTTGCATGGATGCATGCAGGAGAGGTGCATTTATCACCTACCACGGTAATTTAGCCTCGTTCAACACTGAAGTAGACACTTGAGTTGTGTTTTAGAAATCTGTTGAACTTCGGTAATGGTTTAGACAAGGTCAGTTAACTATTGAATCCTTCGACGATGATTTAGACAAGCTCTTAGTTACCTACAGTCAAGTAGAGTGTAATCAATTCGAATTTCCTCATGTGGATTCGAATTGCTTGTGGATATTTAGCCATTGTACTTCATTGTAATTATTAGGTAATTACTCTTTGATTAATGAAAATCATTCACAGCTGCAAGCCATTTTTTCATTGTTTCATTCTTCAATAACTGAGTAAATTGTGTGATCTATCCTGTGAGTTGTGTGTTTGTCCACCGATTTATGTGTTCAATTTAATAGTTACGATGTTTTCTTGTTGATGATAAGTTTGAACTTATGGTGCTTTCAATGTAGGTTTTAGTTATTATATCAATTACTTGGAAGATTTGACCTTACAGACATCAAAACCTAAACCTGTGTTAATATTCTTAGATAGGGAATTTTGTTTGATTTTACATCTAAATCAAATCTACCACTTCGTTATTTGTAAAATGTTAACCCTAAATTTAGTTCTTTTAAATCAATAAGCCTTTCGGCTGTATGAAAATTGGTATCGAGTAATATTCATTATTCATATGTATTTTTACTTTTGTGGGTTTCGATCCTTCGACTCAAAACTATTGCGTCCTAAATCTAGATCTGTTGTTTTTGGTAGGTTATAATTTTTCTTTATGGATTTACTGTGTTTAACTATGGGAAATCCCTAACTGTAACAAGAATTTTTGTTTGGTTAAAAACAAAAGGATAGGAAATATTTACCATGGATGTCGATGATATATATGTTTAACATCTTGTTATTTTTGTAAGGGTTTATAAGAAAACTAAAGGAATTCTAATCAATTATTAATTATGTATAATGCTTAATATTAGGTGAAGCTATATGCAATGAAATGATTCCGTTTCTAGATATTAATAAAAGATAGTCTGCAATTCCTGCTTTGAAAATCTGTTTAAACAGTAGAATTCATTTTTCTTGTGCTTAACTTATAATCTACAGGAAATAAAATATTTTCTACTTTATTTCCAAAACAAATAATAGTTTTGTAAGCTTTCAACATTCATGAAATCTTTCAGAAATAAATTGAAAACAAATTAAAGATAATAATCCAGAACAATATAGAACCTATTAACTTTCGAAGGGAACAAAAATCCAAAGAAGACCGTTCCTCCCCACTATCTCTTGAAAGCATCCAAGATTACTTGCTTCAGGACCCCCGAGCTTGTTCACTGAACTACCAGGATGAATATACTGTATAGAATCTTGTTTTTTCCTCTCTGTAACTTAGTAGTCACACTTCCAGTCAATACCCTAGCAATTCACTTTAGCTTTCCCCTCATCGAATTCCTCTTGTGTGCCTAACTTTTCAGTGTGCAGCAATCCACAAGGTTCTAGTGGTAGCAAGCCTCCTGGTCATTCAATGGATATATGATTTCATAGGTCTTTGGGTCATTTTTAAATTTTAATGAACCACCTTCTTAGTTCCTCCTTTCCTTGGAACATGACCACAATTTTAGGTAAGTTGCCTCATGCATCAACTAGAAAGTGAATGTTGTTTCTACCATTTGCAACTTTTTCCTTCTACACCAGATCATTCCTCCTAGTGGGTTAGTGAACACTCTTCAATAGTCCTCTTTGGATAGGTGTCTCTTCTTTTAATTATTAAATAATAAAATATTCAATTACAGTCATCCTTGACCATCCTTGGTCAACAACATAAAACTTTACAATAACTTTTAAAGTAATGTCTTTCCACAACATAAAATGTCTTTAGTTCTAGGTGGGTTACAAGGATCCATATTTGTGCAAGATAAGTTATAGCATTTTTTTCTTTCTCTTTAGGGTTTAAACCCTAACTAATAGAGGGGTTTACGACCTTTTTGTTCCAGCATTTGTTTTTATGTGCGTTGTAGCTTGTTTAAGGTTTAAAAGAGGTTTTCATGGGATCCGTTGTGGATGGGATTAACACCACCTGTAACTTAATTAGTTGATGGATTTTTTGTTTTTAACTTGTATGTGGATGCCATCAAAATGGTATTACGGACACATGTTTGCGAATCTGTGTTTAACATTTGACATTGTTTAATGTTTTAACTCTTAATACAACCCATAGGGTCCTTTTTATTTCTAAATTATCTGTTCTAAATTGACATCGTGGTTGTAATATGAAATACATGCGTTTTTGGTTAAATTCCTTTTAGATCTGGTTACTATACTTGAATGTTTCTTAGTTTCCATCTCTGATGGACTTATAACCACGTAAAAGACTTGTTGGGATTTTCTTGATGTATGCGCATGTAGATTTTATTTTGATTGACAATATATACTTACATATAATTCCATTGTTTAAGCAATGGTTTCCATCCTTCGATGGTCTTTCTACCATACTTGGATTTGGAAAGATTCACTGTTGCGAATAATCGAGAGTTTGATTTGGAAATAGTAGTATTTACTTCCCTTAATCCATGCATTGTTTGGATTGAACCAAAATGTAATTAAGGATTGCTTGGATTCTAGTCGTTGATTGTTAGTTTAATATTAGATAGGATGAATTATACGATTCTCTACTTTAATGGTTAGATATGGTATAATCCGTAAATTGGATATATTTGTACTTTGATGATTTTATATATTGTATAGTATATCATATATATATATATATATGAATATATGAATATAGGGTAATTGTAGTGATTCCTTGAGATCACGATGGGTCTCAATCTATCATTCTTGATCTGTAAAATCTGTACAGAAGTTTATGAAGTGAGGTTTATTTAATAAGTTATGCTTCTGTAGAATATTTTCGGCTCTTAACCCGATAGGGGAACCATCCAATTTATAGTATTTTCGATTATTTGTTTTACATAGAGAATTAATTGACTGCAATATTCGATGTTATTTTTTTTATGCTCTATTTGTAATTTGTTAAAATAATTAGAAAGTGTTATCTCTATCTACCTTCATCGTAAGTTAACTAAACTATACTAATATACACTATGATATTAGTTTATCGAAACATACCAGAACGAATAATTTACAGACATGAAAATAATTTAAAAGAAGTGAGTGTTTATATTCGAATCCATAGTATAAAATAATAACTAGATTATAGTAGTTTTCTCTCAAATTACTAATTATTATAATATTACACATTACTAGAAATCTTCGATTCAAGTATGGATTCCTGAGCTGAGATACATTAATAATTAAGTATGGTTTTTTACAAGAACGAATGAAATACATAAAATAATATTTAGCTTTGATAACATAATAGGAATGAATACTAAACTGTAGAAATATACATTCTATTTAGATACATGATATATATTTGTCTTGTATATATCCATAAAACATTTATTCCTAAGGAATATAGCTGCAATTTCAAAGTTAAGATAAACATCCTATGGGAACTAGTTTTAATTAGTAATAATAAGACAAAGAACTTGGCACCATTGTCGGGAAAAGAGAAATGGAATAGTCGTTCCTCCCAACCAACTCCTAGAGCATCCAATTCACTTGCTCCAGAACCCTCGAGCCTATTAACTGAACAACAAGAGAAAAACCCACTTAATGTGCCATCTCTTGCATTATAAGATTCAATCCTCATCCAATGCTAGCCTCCTGCTTGCTAATGGAGATACTATTATATAGTATTTTCCCTAGGACTTGGTCATTTATGAGGCTCCTGTTCTTTAGCTCTCAGTAAAGAGTTGTGACATGATTTTTGGGAAGATTCCTCCTAAACCTTGAGTTCTGACTCAATAGCTACAACCACTTTTTTTTCCTCTTGAGAGCTAGCAAACACTCTTCAACAACGATTTCATTTTTTCCCCTCCAGTATCTTTTAGTAATGAAAGAATAATCGATTACATTTGTTTTATTTTTGACTTTTTTTCAATATATTTAAAATAATAAAATAAAATATTCTTTAAAAGAATTTAATAACAATTTATTAAATCTTGCTTTATTACATACACCTTCCCTTAGAGGATAACACCGTCCTCGATGTTATTAAATTTATGTCTTATTATTCCATTTCTTTGTCTTGGAATATGATCGGCTATACCTCCCACATATCACTTTCCAATTCCCAGGTAGGATCTTCCAGACTAAGGTGCTTCCATTGCACCTTGACTTGTCTGATGGTACGGTTCCGGAGTAAAAGTTATCCCTTGTCGAGAATACGCTTTGGTCCCACCTGGAACTCTCCTTCGGGTTCCACCTGTATAACACTCGAATTGATCACATGATTAGCATCATGAATATATTTCTTCAAAATGGTCACATGAAAAACATTATGTACTTTAACAATAGGTGGTAGGGCTAACTGGTAAGCAACCTACCCTACTTTATCCAAAATTTCAAATGGCTCACAATACCTGGGTATCAACTTTGAATACTTTCCCAATATCAGAGAGATTTTATTGGGATTTAACTTTATATACACATGTTCACCTACCTAGAACTCTTTATGAGTTCTTTTTAAGCGAGCATAACTTTTCTACTTGTCTTGAGAAGCTTTCAAATTTTGTTGTATATGTTTCACGGTTAGTTCCATATCCTTTAACAATTCAGGTCCTAACATCAACATATCAATTTGATTGCTCCAATAAATTGGATTATTACATTTGTGTCCATACTAAATTTCAAAAGGACTCATACCCGTTCATACTTGAAAATTATTATTGTAAGGAAATTCTACCAAGTGTAAGTAGTCTTTCCACTTACCTGGTTTGTCCATTACATACATTCTAAGAATGTATTCTAGGACTTGGTTTACTCGTTCAAGATGCCCATCCATTTGCGGATGATATGTAGTACTGAAGTTCAATTGTGTGTCTAATCCTTTAAACAAAGCTTTCCAGAAATTTCCTGTAAATTTTACATCTCTATCTGAGATTATTAACTTTGGTACGCCATGTAACTTGAAAATCTCTTTCATAAAAATATATGTAATGTTAACACCCTTATAAGTATATTTTACTAGAATAAAATAAGTGACTTTACTTAACTTATCAACTATGACCATGATTAAGTTGTGTTGTCCAAAATATTTAGGTAGACCTGTTATAAAATCCATGTTAATTACTTCCCACTTCCATTCTGGAATGGGTAGTGGTTGCAATAAACCTGATGGATGCATGGGGGGTTCACTAACAAAGAAATATCATATCATGTCCATTCATATTGGGGGTTTGAATACTCCTAAAAGTCTTAGAAATATATTTCCTTGCATTAAGGGGTGAAGCGGGGATTTTTAATTTGACATAGTAATCTAAATATTGGGGGTTATTTTATTTGGGTGGGATGAGGAATAACCTCCAAATCGTGAGATGGATTCATACCTCCAAATCATGGGCTCAATTCATATCTCCGAATCATTTGTTGGATTCATATTAGTCCTAGGTTTTGCTAAGGAATAACCTAAAAATAACGGGCTATATTCATACCTCTAAATCATGGGATGGATTCATATAAGTCCTAAATTTTGCTAAGGAATAACCTCCAAATCATGGGCTATATTTATACCTCCAAATCATTGAACTTATAAAGTCTTCCTTTTTTTTAAAATAATTTTTAAGGTTTGGGTTTAAGTGGGTATTAATATTCAATTAAAAATTGCTCCATGACAACCAAGAAAAGTGAGATCAATCTTTCTCGGATCAGTAGAACCAAGAAAAGTTAGATCAATATTTCTTAACTAATTATTTATTTCAACCTTTTGTATTTGTCTTTAACATTCGCACATTGCTAGTTAGGAATGGTTGTTAGATTGAGTTATATTTTGCACATTCATAATTGTAATTTTAATTATTATATGCAAGGCATCTGTATTAATATTGTATTGTAACTGACATGAACATAGGTGAAAATCAAAATCCTTATTTACATAGTTTATGTGTTATCGTTACAATGAAATTGTATCATATGCGTTTCACCATTGGTGTATCTTTATAACTGTTGCATGCTTGAAACTTAACAATGGAGATTTTTCCCTCTCCTGTAAAGGTAAAAAAAGTATATATAACCCAAGAAAAGCTAATTAAATGTTGTTATTTCCCTTGATTGCAAGAATAAATGTAAAGAAAGTGGATGCAATTCATTGCATCTTTCGGAATGACATAATCCAAGTTATGCACATGATCATATGGTGTTATTGGAAAGTAGGAGAATTTTTCTATGTTCATTTGAGTTCAAACATCAATGATGTTTGTTTTGATATGAAGGTAGGGAAGTCCGTCATGAAAGGGTTTAAATTTTGTATTTTTATAGCGTTTAATTTATTAAACTTATAGAAAACATGATCTCGGTATGTCTATACTTGTATTTGCATGATATTAAATTAGTAGATTGGTAGGTTGTGGTGTGAAACATCTGCAATTCTCATTTTTTCTAAGAATTGCACTGACTATCAGACTATCATACTTTTACATTATTTGTCACATTGATCTCTTGATTGGGTTGTCGTTTACTCCCCATTACTATTTTGTTGGTTCTTCCACTATCCAACGCTACAATTTGATCAGTTGCCCCTACAACCCCAATGAGATCGTTATTAGCATTATATTATTATTTTATTTAGCATCTTTCTTGCTTATACTAATATGTGTTAGGGCTCTTGTTTGTTACAGATTCATAATATGATATAAATGGGGTATTAAAAATGGGTTGATAAAAATGGATACCTACAACAAATGGTGAAACTAGGCATTTTCTTAATTGGACAGGTATATTGGGAGGGGGGTTCAAGAATACAATTTAGGAGAAATTTTCCAATCTTTAGTGAAATTAGGGATATTCTTTAATACCCTACGAATGATCGTGCTATGAAACAAGTTCACTAAGTGAACCCCCCATGGATAGATGTTGGTATTATGCCTTTACTTGTTAGCATTCTATGGTGAGATAAGTACTTTTCTACCTCTTTATTCATTTTAGGCCAAAAGAAGATTTTTTTGATCATGGTGATCATTTTCTGGTATCCAAGATGCCTTAAATAAGGTCGTTTGTGTAACTCATTCATCACAGTTAATTTGATTTCTGTTGTATTTGGTATGTACAACCTGTTTTTATACAGCAGTAATCCTCTCTCATTTCGACTAAAATATGTTTTTATTTGGTTCTTTTCATTTTCAACAGTATTTTCCTTTAAATTTTGGTATTATCTATTCGAAATTTGTGCATTTAAGATCTGATTTTCCAAATCTGATTCGTAACTGCTGCTTGCAAATAATAAATTTGTGTGATGACTTAAACCATCTGCAACTTTGCTTTGTTTTCCATTTATATGTTTTATTTCAAAGTCATATTCACTTAAAAAACATATCCACCTATCTTGTCTAACATTTAGATTTTGTTGGTCAAATAAGTATTTTAAACTTATGTTATCTGACATTAGCAAAACAATTCTTTTGATGAGGTAGTGTCGCCACATCTTTAATGCATGTGTAATTGGAGAAAGTTATAAGTCATGCATAACATAGTTCTTTTCATGCTCTTTTAGTTTCCTAGATTCATAGGCCACAAAATAATTCTCTTGAATTAACACCCTTCCTAATCCTTCCTTACAAGCATAGGTGAATACAACGAAATCCTTAAAAGGATGGAAAATTTTTAAGATAGGAGTGGTAGTTAACATGTGTTTTAATTTATTAAAACTTTCCATGAACTTTTCATTCCAATCAAACTTCTTACATTTCTTCTGCAGTGAAGTTATGGGGTAGGATATCTTAGAAAATCCTTCTATGAACTTTCGATAATAACATGTAATCCCCATGAACGATCTTATGTCTGTTACATTTTTAGGAATTGTCCATTCAGTGATAGCTTTAATCTTGTCGTGTTCGACATATATTCCATCCTTGGACACTGCATGTCCTAGATATTGAATCTTTTCTTTAAAGAAGTCACATTTTCTAATCTTAGCAAACAATTGTTGTTCTCTTAATACTTGTAAATTATCTTTAAATGTTCTTCATGTTTTTGTTTATTCTTCGATTAAATCAATATGTTGTCGATAAAGACGACTACAAATTTATCAAGATAGTTACTTCAAATACAATTAATCAAGCACATAAATGTTGTAGGTGCATTTTTTAACCCAAAAATGAACTACGACAAATTTGTAATGGCCATAACGGGTCCTAAAAGCAGTTTTAAAGATGTCTTCATCTTTGATATGTACCTGATGGTATCCAAACCTTAGATCTATCTTAGAAGTGTTTGTTTCCCTGTGGAATTGATCGAATAGATCGTCTATCTAGGGCAAAGGATATTGATTCTTAATAGTCATCTTATTTAGTTGTCGATAGTCTATGCACAATCTTAAAGTTCTATATTTCTTCTTTACAAATAAGATCAGTGCTCCCCAAGGGTAAACACTAGGTCAAATATACTTCTTGTAAATTAATTCTTGTAATTATGATTTAAGTTATGTAATTTCTATTATATTCATTTGGTAGGGAGATTTCTATGCCAGTACCGCTCCTGGTATCAGATCGATTGTAAATTCTCTCTCTTTTCAGAGGTAGTCCAAGGACTTCTTCTGAAAAAATGTCTTTAAAATCCTTTAAGATAGGTATATCTTCTATTTTAAGTTTTTTATCATTATCCTTATCATCCATTTCATAGACAACAAATACTTTACATCCCTTACGTACAAATATTTTCATTTTTAAGGCGGATATCTCTCTGACTGTCACCTTTCTGGGATTCCTTTTACTTTAATTACGTTTCCAGTATCATCTATGCATGTAAAGGTTTTATCATAACAATTCAACATTACTCTGTGTTTTTCTAGCCAATCCATTCCTATCAACATGTCATACGAACCTAATGGTAAAATATTCGGATATCAGCATGCGTATTAAAATCATTCATTAATATATCACAGCCTTTTACATAACTATTGACTTTACGTTTGGTAGTTGTGGCTAACTATACCATCCATGATTTTTCAAAATTTTTTGATACTAATTTACATAATTCAACAATCCTAAGTTATACATAACTCAAACTTGCACCTGGATCAATTAGTATGGAAATGGGTTTATTATTTGTCATACCTTCGATCTCGACCATTGGAGTTTGATGGTATTATTGTCGATTCTCCAATGCATCACTGATTCTGGGCATACTCATCGCCCTATCTCCCACTATAATAGCTTCCTGAATCATGTGAACATTATTAAATTTTTTCTTTATTATACTATAGTCTTTAAATTAATGTGGATCACCACATTCCAAACATTTTAAGGGTTCCCTATGTGTAGTGTTTTTATTAAAAGTAGTGAGATGTTCTCTCTCTTTTGTTGTAGGGTTCTGTGGTTTAAAATTTTTATAGTTACTTCCTTGATACCCTTTGTAATTAATCACAGTATTTTTGTAAAATTTATTATTCTTCTTTCTTGGATCAAAGTTATCTCATCCTTTAGTTTTCCAATTTGGTACGCTTTCTGTTTTATTTTTATTCTGGTCCTAACATAAATTTTCTTTTCTCATTCTTCTTCTAGCATCTTCGGATTTCCATACTCAATCTATTCCTTAAACATGATAGGAAAACAATTGAGAAAGGTGATGTATTTTTAGTTTTTCATCTATTATGTATGGTACATAATGAAGCAGACTAAGAAATTTACTACAAAGCTCTTTCATGGTCATATCTCCTAACCTTAACTCATAGAATTCCTTATCGTTCTCTTCATAGTACTATTCTGAAAGGTACTTTTGTTTAAAATGATTTTAAAGGTCTTTCAGGTTACATATCATTAATTTATTCCTATTACTTTTTTTATATCTTGCCACCATATATCGACTTTCCCAGTTAAATTATAAATGGTCATTTTTGCCTTTAGTTCATCATAGTAATTAGAGATTTGGAAGTATTTATTTATCCCCGACAACTAGGCTTCTGCCTCTTCTCCTTTCTCAATGAGTCACCGTTAAAAATATGTGGTTTAGTTTTTTTTAATTCCCCAAAATCTATTCATACGGTTTGTACTTCTTTTTCTTTTTATTATCATCACTACTTTTAGTGGAATCTTGTTGTTTTTCTGTGTGGTGTTTAGCTAATTCCTCACTGGAAGTTTCAGCCCCATGATTGGAAAATTCCATTTTTCTTCCCATACGTTTGTAAGGTGTGGTTTTTGGCATACTATGTTCAGGTTCTTTGTTTTTCTCTTTTTCATCATTATGTATTTTAGCTAGAAAAATGTTATTAAGTTCTTCTTGAGCTTTAAGAATTCGTTCATTATCTTCCCTAACTCTGTTTAACTTTGATCTTATCTCTTTAACAATTCTTTGCAATTCAGATGGATTATTATTTTGAATCTCATGAAGGTTTACCCATATTTCAGCCTCCTCATTTTTTACAAGGTTTATAGGGTGAAATTATTTTTCTACAAACATTCCTATGCCTGCCATAGTTTTCCTACAAAAATAAATTTATCCTTCTCTTCTTGTTTTGTAAGAGAATCAAACCCAAAATAAAATCAAATTACTTTTCTGGTTTAACAACTTTAGTGTTGGCTTGGTTCAGGCCTATTGTTGTAACCATTCTCTGATACCATTCTTTCACACACCTCTAATTTCCATAAATAAATAAAAATTGATAAACATATCATTATTTCCCTACCTATATTAGTTTCTCTAATCTAAAACACATATTTTATTGCTTGTAAAGTTTCTTACACAATTCTTCAAACTACTATATGACATGTTGCACAAAAATGTTGATGTCTACAGGGTTTACCACCAACTTTCGTCATGTCCACAGCTGATGTTTTGTTCCTTTTATATTGTTCTGGTTTACTAAGGTTTTCTTAGCCCTAAGGTTAAGTCTTGGTCTTCGTTTTTATACCCTAAATATAGGGCATATAAGCTATATGTGCATGCAACATTAGTTGGGAGACTATGGTATAGTATTGATCCCATAATTCCATGTATTAAAGTGTTTAAAGGATCCAAGGATTAACCTTGGTTCCTAAGTGCAAATGTTATGAGGTATAACATCGGAAAAGAACTTGGTCCTATAGTGCAATGGTTAACATAATGTAAGTTTTGATTGTATACTTTAAACACTTGACTATGGGTTTTATACCATAGCTGGAACATAATATAAAGGTTTAAGATTTGGTGATGATTTTATATTGTTATATAATATGAGGTTTCCACCATAGTTCAAATCTTGGAATACAAGTAATGATTGAACACGATGATTGATTTTTGGTCGTGAGTTATGATAGTTAAAATTTTGGTACCTTGGTTGACTTGTGGTTTTAATATGATGCCTTGGATGTAAGTTGACAGTGCAGCCAGGATTTTATTTCTAGCTCGAAAAATGCAAATATTTCGTCCACTTGTGAAACACGATGGTCAGGGTTTCAATATGGTTTAATGTGTCATGTTTTTTTTTTCTGAACCCTTCATTGTTTCGATGTTTGGTCTGTAAGTTTAAGAAAGTTGAAGCTATGCTATGTCAATGGAGATTATAAGAGGGTTTTGGGTGTGAAAACTTTCCCATGGTTTTAATGGCATTCTCCTGGTTGCTTCCTAAGGTGTAATTGTGGTTTTCATTCCTCCAACGGTTGCTTGTAGCCTATAGCTTCACTCCAAACAAACCCAACCACCATCTTCAGCTTCGAAATTGCCCTTCACCAGGTAAGAATCAATTGTTTAACTTTGAAAGGTGTTTATTTAAAATAGTTTATGAAATTTCTTTGTAAATACTAATATGCTTTCATTTTGGTATAGGAAGAGGAGGGATAAGGGCATTCCAGAGGAGCTGACCCCTAGCCCTCTCTACAACTCCACCAGGTAAGTAAGTATGCAAATGTTCTTACTCTATTTAAAATTATTTACACTGTTTAAAGTTTTGATTGTGGCCAGTTGGATGCATGGCCGAGAGCGATGGTGAGAATGGTGATAAGGTCACCACCTCCCAGTCCTGCGTCTTACAACACCAAGGTAAGAAATCATAAAATAGTACTATATTTCAAACCATTTACTATTTAGCTTTTTTATTGATTGTTTCACTTTGTTATGTAGGTGGACTTGACTATGGAATGGGGTCATGATGGAAGTTGAAGGTCAAACTTTGTACAAGATAATCTATAGTGTTTTTGCTTTCCCTTTAGGGTTTAAAACCTAACTGACAAAGGGATTTACGACAAATATGTTCCGGCATTTGTTTTTATGTGTATTGTAGCTTGTTTAAGGTTTAAAAGGGATTTTCGTAGGAGCCATCGTGGATGAACTTACCACCACCTGTAACTTAATAAATTAATGGATTTTATTTTTAACTTGAATGTGGATGCCATAGAAATGGTTTTACTGCCACAGGGTTGTGAAATCGTGTTTAACATTTGACATTGTGTAATGTTTTAACTCTTAATACGGTCCATAGGGTCTTTCCAATTTATGAATTATCTGTTCTAAATTGATATCGTGGTTGTAATATCTAATACATTCATTTTTGGTTAAATTCCTTCTAGATATGGTTACTATACTTGAATGTTACTTGGCTGCCATCTGTGATGGACTTATAGCCAGGTAAAAGACTTCATTGGATTTTCTTGTTGTATGTGCATGTAGATTTTATTTTTATTAATAATATATACTTACATAGAATTCCTTTGTTTAAGAAATGGTTTTCATCCTTCGATGGTCTTACTTCCATACTTGGATTTTGAAATATTTGTTGTTGCGAATGATCGAGAATTTGATTTGAAAATTGTAGTATTTACTTACCTTAATCTTAGTCTGCGTTTGGATTGAACCAGAATCTAATTAAGGGTTGCTTGGATTCTGGTCAATGATTGTTAGTTTAATATTAGATAGGATGAATACAATTCGTTACTTGAAAGATATGGTATAATCCATAAATTGCATCTATTTGTATTTTGACAATTTTATATATTGCATAGTATATCATATATATATTCGTATATTAATATAGGGTAATTACAGCATGATTCCTTGATATCACGATGGATCTTGATCTATCATTATTGATCTGTAAAATTTGTACAAGAGTTTATGAAGTGAGGTTTATTTAATAAGTTATCCTTATGTAGAATATGTTCGGCTCTTAACACGAGAGGGGAACCTTCTAGTTTATAGTATTTTTGATTATTTGTTTTACATAGAGAATTAAATGACTGTAATATTCGATCTTATTTTTTTTATGCTCTATCTATAATTTGTTAAAATAATTAGAAAGTGTTATCTCTATCTATGTTGACCATAAGTTAACTAAACTATACTAATATACACTATAAGATTAGTTTATCGAAACATACCAGCAGGAATAATTTACAGATATGAAAATAATTTAAAAGAAGCGAGTTTTTAGATTTGGATCCATTGTATAAAAGAATAACTAGATTTATAGGAGTTTGAGCTCAAATTCCTAATTATTAATTTTTGATCTGAGATACATTAATAATTAAACATGGTGTTTTACAGGTATGAATAAAATACAGAAAAGAAGATCTCTATTTGATAACATAATAGGAATGAATACTGAAATGTACAAATATACATTCCATTTAGATACATGATAGATATTTTTCTTATACACATGCATAAAACATTTCTGCCTAAGGAATATAGCTACAATCTCAAAGTTAAGATAAACATCCTACTGTAACTAGTTTTAATCAGTAAGAATAAGACAAGGAACTTGGCACCACTGTCGGGAAAATAGAAATGGAATAGTCATTCCTCCCAGCCAACTCCTACAATATCCAATTCAATTGCTTCAGAACCCCCAAGCTTGTTCGTTGAAACACAAGAGCAAAGTCCACTTAATGCGCCATCTTTTGCATTATCAAATTCAATCCCCGTCCAATGCTAACCTCCTACTTGCTAATAGAGATACTATTATATAGTACTTTTCCTAGGACTTCTCCATTTATGAGCCTCATGCTCTTTAGCACTCAACAAAGAGTTGTGATCTAATTTTGGGGAAGATGCCTCTTGCACCTTGAGTTCTCACTCAGTAGCTACAGCCACTTGTTTTTTCCTCTTATGGGTCAGCAAACACTCTTCAACGACTATTTCATTTTTGTCCCCTCCAGTATCTTTTATTAATAAAAGAATAATCCATTACATTTTTTTTTACATTTTGTCCAAAATATTTAAAATAATAAAATAAAATATTCTTTAAAAGAATTTAATAACAATTTATTAAATCTTGGTGTATTACACATAATTTTGTTAGGAGCATGGGATCTTTGTGAGCTATATCACTTCAACTAGATTGAAGACCACCTTCAGTTCCACCTTTTTTTGATAGTTTGACTGACAAGGCTCCATAGGAGCTCCAAGGAGAGGAAAAACCTCACATAGGCACAAAAGGAAATTGAATTGGGAAAATTCACGAACCTGTATATCACCCAGTCCTGAAAATATTAATGGTTTATTTAATACTTCAGATGTCAACTTGTGTTGTCCTATATGTGCTTTTAATGATTTATATTTGTATAATCTTTCTATGGATACTGCTACATTATCTGAGTTTGTGATTCCAACTGGATAAAATAACCTTACGACCCTACTCTTATTAAATCTACTCGAAAAAATGTTGAATTTTAATTACACTTCCTCGGCCATCTAACTTGGATTATAGAGAATCATATTCATTAATTATGGAAAAATATAGATTTATGTTGATATGAATGTTAACCTTCGCTTGAAATCTTATTTTGTGCTTGATAACCTTAGGACTATTTAGGTTATGTCCTTAATCTTGCACACTCAATCAACCAACATGCACAAGCATTAGTCAAAGACTAAGTAAGCTTCATTGGTGCAACCAACTTAAGTTAATCCTAAGTGAAGCCTAAAACCTCATTCATATGTTAAGTACAATTGGATACTAGTCTTTTGTTTTAGTTATTGGTTTTTAGATTCGTAGTGTCTATTTTCAAGTTTATTTTTCTATTTTGTTTAAAAATAAAAATTAAATTGTTAGAAACCCAATTTACGGAAGAATATATGTAATATTCAGTAATAAAGTTTAAAAAAAAATTGCTTAACCTATTTTAGGGTAAGAGTATCCAGTGTTGTGACAAAATGGTATCAAAGCCAAGTTGAAACACTTGGACCTCAACTAAGAGTAAAAATGATAAAAAAAATATGGAATACAGATTATTCGCATGGGAAGTAAACTATACAAGACATGACTTTACTGAATCCTATACAACCTTATCTGCAAATAATCTAGATGATCAATGATCAATTACTTTACAGTTATATTCTTTGGCACTCAATATTTCTCGAACCCAGGAAGAACTTGAAAGGATGTGGAAAGCCTTGCAAGAGGAGGACGAATGAAGTCAACCACCCAAAATTGTGCAGGTTCGAAATTAAAAAAGAAACCTTATGGCAGAAATTCTAGAGCAGTTGGATAGAATGGAGGTACAAGATGAAAACAGGGGAATATGTATAGATATTAATGAAAGGAATTCCCAAATGTTGGAAAGCATTAGAATCCTGCAAGCAGAGTTGCATATTTTTAGAATAGATAACAAAAGGCACATAAAAATGTAGGAATATCAACATCAATTGAATGCTCTGTTACTTCAAGACCTTTTTGAAAGAAGAAGAAGCAGACCCTAGGAACAAATCTCTAATCATACAAATGGGGAAAGACAAAACAAAAGAAGGTTTTGATAATATTGAAATCATGGAAGAAACTAACAGGAATAGGACTGATATTGTCGAAGAATCAAAAGGATTTGAAACTCCACCCTCAAAGAAGCAGAAGAATACATATGAGATTCATGGCAAATTTAAAAATATAAAACCCCCCTTTTTTTATGCTGGAATCAAGATTGGACATGAAGTTGAAACATGGGTACTGGAAATGAAGAATTATTTCCAATTGTATAATTACTCAAGTAGTCTAAAGGAAAATATGGCAATCTACAATTTGATGGGTAAAGCAACTATTTGGTGGAAGTATTTGAAAGCATTCAAAAACATTAAATACATTGGAGTGGAGTGGGATCAGTTCAAAATATATTTTAAGAAGAATATATGTTGGAAAAATTTAGAAATCAAGAAACCAAAGTTTCCTTAGTGTAGAAATAATACCTTCAATTATATGAGCAAATATTCTAAGAAGAAGTGCAAGAAATAGATCTTGCTACTAAGAATTCTCACAAACATACATAGGAAAACTAGAGAGAAGAAAAGAGACTGAATCACATGAATGAAGAGATGAATATTGGTGTGTATCCTTCCATTGAAAAATGATGAATAATAGTGTACATAAATAGTACATCCTTCATAAGAAAATCAATTTGTATGGAGACAAATCATAAAGCTCAAAAAGGTTGACTTACAAAAATATAGCAAACCCCCATAGGTGGCTAAAGCATCACTTCCCAAATCTATCAAGGACCTCACGAAGTTGAAAAATCATGAGTGATTTGTCAAGAGAGATGGAAAAACATGTTAATCCTAGAAAATGGAGAGAAATTCATGAAGGATGGGTTGGCAACAAAAGAACCCAGTTTCCTAGTTTAACTAGCTTTACCTTATCCACAGAAAAGAAGGATAAAGCATAATCTATTGTAAAGTGTTGTTACTAATTCTGGGAGTCAATAAAGTGGTCAAGATAAAACCAGAATCAGAAATAAAGCATTCATGGGGTATAAATGGATGCCAACTAATTAAGCTAGTGGGTAGATAATTAATCAAATAATGATTAATTATTTTATCCTAAGTTATGAGTGGGTTTAATATATTCCAACACCCCAATATAAGTCTGACTTTATGATGGTATGTCAAAAATATATATGCATATGGATGAATATAGGACCCAACAACAAAGCTATGGTCACCCTTTAACAATTATTATGTCCTATAAAAGTGAGGAAAGAGGCAAAACCACATGGGGAAAATCCTCCCTCAAGAAAGGACAAGGCACAAAATTTTGAAATAATCTGTCTTCAATGTATCTTTATCTTCACTTGAATGATATGAATGAACTGCTTCTAGATGGAAGAAGTGATGAAGAAATCATGAACTCCATGATCATGTGCTAGAGTGTAGAACCTGCAAGAAGGAAGAGGAGAGGCTCCTTGTATCTCATCAACTGATGAAGTAGGAGAATTATATGAATGATTATTGATGTTGTAAAACACTGATATGAAAACACAATCTAAAATTGAAAAGAGATCTGTGCATACTCCTTCCCAAAGAGTACAAAAATTAAGACAATTTGTTACACACTCAATTTCCTGAATAGCTACAAAATTGTGATGTGAATCACATGTCAATATTCCAATCTAATGTAGCACCTTTCCAGATATGATATGAGGCTGATAAAACACTTATATATCAGAAACATTAGCATATGGATAGAAGATACAAAGGCTTCAGTGAATCCATGAGGATATAGGGCTAGACTAGGAAAACTATGAGCAATTGGGGAAAACTGATAGGTGTAAATATCTGAATGATGGATGGACATGAGATCGGAACCATAAGTGTTTAGAATAGATCCAAATATGTTTAATATCTATCCAAATATGAATAAATTCTTGGATAACCAATGAATTAAATATAGGAAAGAATTCAAACCATGTAAGATAAGTAACATTGCATAAGATACCAATGACTAATCAACTAGTAAACTTGGGATTTGTATCGTCTTAGAATTATTCATAGGTATGGTAGATGTTATGGATGGTGCTATGATATGTGTCATGACATGCATATCATCCTACAAATTTTTTTCTAAATAAGAAACATCAACTTGTGAGGAAGAGCTACTCAAAGACAAGTCAATATCTAGTGAAAAATCACAATTTTTGGGAGATGAATCTAGTAGACTGAGAGGAGGATTATCAAATAAAGGATCTGATGTTTCTGATTCTGATATATTAGAGACTAAATCTATATCAGAGACATGAGAAAATGATTGAAATCTGGCACTCAAAGCATAAGTTATATCACCTTGAAAATGTGCATTATGACAGTGTTCTGAGGAATCAGTAGGATTCTCTAGTTCATATGAAACTTCTATCTATTAATTTGTCACAGTGGTCTAGGAACTGAAAACACAGTCTCACAAAGAATACAGACAAATATGCATAAAATTGGCAAAAATGGTGCTACAATGGGAGTAGCAGATCTATATAATCAAATGAATAATGAATAATACAATACAATGATCATGCAAGATGCATGAATGCCAAGACAATTTGAATTCCCAAGGAGGTCATTCGAATTGAATGAGTGGGTGTAGCTTAAATAACTATAAGCCACAGTAAACACACTAGTTAACCAACTGATCAAGTGCTGATTGACTCAACTGAGTCCTAACTGAAGTCGGAGTGCAATGAATGACTGAGTCTAACTAAAAGTAGCTTAGACACTTGTCACTACATGCCAACCAACAAGTGGTAGTGCATCATTAACTCCAATGAACCCCGATGAGGTTAACTGAAGTCAAACTAGCCATCAGAGGTAGTTGGAGGTGCCCCTGTTGACTCCAGTTCATTAAATATTAATAAAATAATCAATATAATGAATGGAGGTGCCTTCACCACTCAACCTAACTGATTGTAACCATTAGTTAGAAATTAGGTGCATTTATGGCACTCATATCACTCCTAGAGTGCTCTAGTTGGCTTCCCCAAATGAAGGAGAAGGCTTAGTTGGTCTCCTTGACTAAAGGTAGGAGTGGGTGTGCTCATGCTGATGTCATATAGTACTCCTTTGATGCCAATTAATTCAATAAAATTTAGGATAGTGGTTTAACAAGGCCAAATTGACAAATTAAGTGTGCATGGTGGGTAAATGTCTCCAACACCCCCCCTTAAGATATACTCAGGAGAAGTAGAAACATAAAGTGCATGAAATTCTAGGGCCTCGGAAATTAAGGCCATAGGTCACCCTGTGCAATAATGAAACTCAAACAATGCTAAAAAAAAAATCTAAGTGAGGAAAAGAGGGAAAACCTGGTTGGAAAACCCCCCCCTTAAGATGAACACTAAAAGTAGTCTCATCACCCTGATGAACTCACCCCCAATAGTGAATGGAGGTAAGTGAACTTATTTTCTGAAAATCTCTTGGTGAAGATCTCTGTAATCTGCTCATTAGTCAGGCAATATTGCAGAATGATGGTCCTGTCATGCACTAACTCTCTAATGTAGTGCATGTGTATCTCTACATGCTTGGTCCTCTTCCTGGTAACTGGATCCGTGGATATCTTAATAGCACTTTGATTGTCACAAAATAGGACAGTGGACAAAGTACTACCAAGATCAAACTATGAAGGAATTCCTTGCAACCAAATAGCTTGGATGCAAGCATTCACCACTCCTCGGTACTCGGCCTCTGCTGAAGACAATGCTATGGCGGCCTGATTTTTGCTAGACCATAAAATGGGGCCACCACTAAAAATGAAGACATATCTAGAAGTAGACTTCTGATCAATACAATCACCCTCCCAGTTAGAATCTATGTAACCAACTAACTCTAGCTCGGAGTCTGCGGCATAGTGAATGCCGTAGGTTCTGGTTCCTTGAATATACTTGAGGATCCTCTTGGCTGCCTTCCAATGAATATCATGAGGCTGCTGCATGTATCTTGACACAACATTCATGTCATAACAGATATCAGGCTGAGAATGAGTCAAGTGGAGCAAGCTACCTATCAGCTGTCGATAAATAGTGCAGTCCATGGGAGGTGTGCTTTTTCCTTCTTCAATGTTGATCCCTGAAAGGAAATGGAATGGAGCAGCCTTACATTCAGCCATGTTAAACTTGACTAATAGGTCTAATATGTATTTGGAATGAGTGACCATTATCCCATCAAAAAATTTCTCAATTTCGAGCCCCAAAAATTGCTTCAAGAGCACCAAATCGCTCATTTCAAATGCATTGTGGAGAGCAGTTTTGATGACTAAAATAGAAGCAACTGTGCTACCTGTAATTAGTAAGTCATCAAAATATAAAACAATAATAATCAAATGACTATCAGACTACTGTATATACACATTTGGATCTGATTTACACCTTTAGAAGTTTTGCAAGAGAAGGAAGGCATCCATCTTGGAATACCACTCTCTTGGGGCTAGTTTTAACTCATATAGTGACTTCTTTAGCTTGAAAACCAAATATGGATCAGAAATGTAGCACTCATGCTGCTTCATGTATATATTCTCATGAAGATATCCATGCAGAAAGGAAGACTTAACATCCATATGATGCACTTCCCAGTGCTTAGATGTAGAAATTGCCAAAACTAGGCAGATGGAGTCCATTTTTGCAACCGGTGGAAAAGTATCATGGTAGTCCACACCTTGGACCTAGGAGAAAAATTTTGCTACCAGAATTTCCTTATATTTTTAGGTGGTTCCATCAGCAGCAACCTTACTCTGAAACACCCACATGTATTGAATCAATTTCCTCCCAAGTGGTGTTTTTCTGAAGAGAACTCATCTCTTCATCCATGGAAACTTTCCATCTCGGATCCTTCCAAGCATGGAAGTAAGACTTAGGGTATGAACTTATCATCAAATAAAAATATTCAGACATCAAATAATCAGTACAAGAGAGCATAATACCTGCTCTTTGGAAATTGGACTGGGTTCTCCTTGGATCATCCGGATTTCCAATGTTATCTCTTGTGGAGGAGAGTGTCTGTCGGGCCCAAGTTGGGAGATGATTTTGTACTTCAGGTTCTGATTTAGAATCTGATGTTTTCTATACACTGATATCAAAAATCATAGGATCCAAATTAGGGTCATCACCCCCAATTACATCATCCAAATATTCAATAGAATAGGAAGGAAATTCAGCAGTTTTCTCCTTCACTAGTTCTACCTCCTGAAGAGGCTCATCGAAATTGACACTTCTTTCAATAATGATATTTTTTGTTTTGATATCCAACAGATTGAAACATTTTGATTCATCAATATATCCAATAAACAGGCATTCTATGCTTTTTATTTGCAAATCTTTCCTTTTATCAAGTGGAATTGGGGCCCATGCAGTGGACCCAAACACCTGCAGATTCGACACATCTGGATTGTGTCCAAAGTATGCTTCAAAAGGGGTATTCCCTTTCATGAATGAGTGTGGAACTCTATTCTGAATATATTCTATGGAATTCAAGGATTCTTCCCATAAATTTGCACCGAACTTCTTTGATTCCAACATATAGGTGGTTATCTCCTTGAGAGACTGATTCTTCCTCTCCGCTACACCATTCTGCTGGGGAGTGTAGGGGACTGAATGCTGGATCTGAATACCACTTTGGGAACATATATGTAGTAAATAATTATTGACATACTCCCCACCATTATCAGATCTCAATATCTTGACTTTTTGGCAAGATGCATTCTCAATCAAGGCCTTCAATTCAGTGATTTTTTCCAAGACTTCCAACTTCTTTTTGATAAAAAAGACCCATGTGTATCTAGAAAAGTCATCAATGAAATTCAGAACGTACCTTTATCCATTCATGGATGTGATAGGCATGGGACCACTGATATTAGAATGTATCAGTCCCAAGATGCATGATGCTTGGCTTCCCTTCCCCCGATCGAACTTATGCTCAGGGTGCTTTCCAACAACACAGCCCTTGCTAATTCTAGTGGTAGATTTCATGACCGGGAGGCCTTCAACCATAGAATTAATCTGTAATTTCTCCAACTATTTGAATTTCAGGTGGTCGAACATCTCATGCCACAGTCTACTAACTTCATTTCCATGAGTCAGCAATGTGGTGGACTTTGCATCCACCACAAAATGGGAGAAATCGTGGGATTTTGCATGATGGTTTGCAAGGCCTTTTGCTACAATTTTTCCAGATGCAAGTTCTGTGATCTCTACATCATCTGGGCTAAAGGAAAATATCTTGGTCACTCTCGTATGTGTCATTTGATAAACACTTAGGAGGTTTGATGCAAGAGATGGTACATACAGAACATTGGAAAAATAACCATGCTCAAGATCTACAGTACCGTGTCCTTCAGATATGATTGTGGAGTCATCTCCCATGTGGATGGGAATTGATTTGTGAGTCTCCAAGGATGAGAAAGAGTCTCTTTCAGCCATCATGTGGTTCAAATCTCCAGAATCTATTAAGAGTTCTTTGGAATTCGAAGTGCTTGCCATGAGGGCATGACCTCTTTCATGTTGTGGTTCCCAATATTGTTGATCTCTCCTTCGAAATATTTCTAGAATATTGATGTGATTTTTCTCAAGAAGAGAAGTAGCTTCATCAAGCTTCTTTTTCATGCAGGCATGTTCAGGTTGGAATCCCTTCCCGCAGTATGAACACTTGAATTTTTCCTTCCCATGATGCCCTTTTCTTTTGTTCTTCTTCGAGCCGAAAGGTTCTTCATGCTACTAGTTTTCAAATTTAGGCTTAGGATATTTGAATTTGGTTTTTAGGTTCTTCTGTTTCTTTCCTTTACCCTTCAGATCTTTAGGCCCTGAGACATAGAGGGCTTGATCACAGGAGGATATGATGATCCCCATCTAGACAATCTTATCATGTTCACTTGTTAGGGACTCAATGAAGGCATCTTCCATCAAGAGGTTGTGAGGTTCCCTGCATAGAATGTAGAGACAAAAACCGAATAATCAGCTCCAAGTTTGGAGAGTATGGTGAGGATGAGCTGATCATCCTCCTTCTCCACCTTACATTGCTTCAACAGTAAGACAATGTGCTTGAACTTTGTGAAAAAATCATTTAAGGTCTCGAAATTGGAAGGATGGAGAGACATCAACTCATTTTCAAGTTGGTATACTCTCAAATCATCCTATTTTCCAAACAGGGTTTCCAATTTTCCCCAAATTTTCTTTGGAGTCTTCAATCCCAAGAGATGGAAAAGAAGATCTCGAGAAACAGAGAGGCACAACACAAGAATCTGAATGCTTCATATTTCTTGTTCAAGAATCTAGCTTTGTTTGTCACAGAAGCAGGCTCTTCTTCAGTGTCCATAGTGACCCTATACAGTCCTATGGCATGTAGCTGGATCTCCATGTATCCTTTCCATGAATGGAAATTGAACGGAGTCAAGAGTTCTACTGAAGAAGCCATTTCAAATTGTTGGAGCGAATGCTTTCAGCTATTAAAACCTGCAAATCACAACAAAAGGGGCACCATAAGGTTGAAAATCCTACACATTTTAGGCTTTCATCACACCCAACATAGTTGATCAAGCAAGCTTGATCAACAATTCCCTTACTTGGGGTATTAAGTGGTAAGCCTTGGCTTCCGGTGTAGTGCTGGAATTTTGAGCTTTTGCTCAATTTTTCATGCAAGATCTGTCAAAAACCTTGTTTTTGAGAGATATGAGCTTCATCCCGCTGTGAGATCTAATACCATATTAATTTGTCACAGTGGTCTAGGAACTGAAAAGACAGTCTCACAAAAAATACAGACAAATATGCATAAAATTGGCAAAAATGGTGCTGCAATGGGAGTAGTAGCTCTGTATAATCAAATGAATAATGAATAATACAATACAATGATCATGCAAGATGCATGAATTCCAAGACAATTCTAATTCCCAAGGAGGTCATTCGAGTTGAATGAGTAGGAGTAGCTTAACTGACTGTAAGCCACAGTAAACACACTAGTTAACCAACTGATCAAGTATCGATTGACTCAACTGAGTCCTAACTGAAGTCAGAGTGCAATGAATGACTGATTCTAACTGAAAGTAGCTCAGACACATGTCACTACATGCCAACCAACAAGTGGTAGCGCATCATTAACTCCAATGAACCCCGATGAGGTTAAATGAAGTCAAACTGGCCATCAGAGATGGTTGGAGGCGCCCCTGTTGACTCCAGTTCATTAAATATTAATAAAATAATAATATAATGAATGGAGGTTCCTTCATCACTCAGCTTAACTGATTGTAACCATAAGTTAGAAATTAGTGCATTTATGACACTTAGATCACTCCCAGAGTGCTCCAGTTGGCTTCCCCAAATGAAGGAGAGGTAGTTGGCCTCCTTGACTGAAGGTAGGTGTGGGTGTGCTCATGTTGATGTCATACAGTGCTCCTCTAATTCCAATTAAGTCAATAAAACTTAGGATAGTGGTTTAACAAGGCCAAATTGACCAAATTAAGTGCGCATGGTGGGTAAATGTCTCCAGCATGATCTTGTGCTTCGCAAGAAGCTGAGACATGATCATATTCTTTTTGAAACACTTCTTCTATAAATTAAAACCTTTGATGCAATAAGAACACTTGGATGTGCTCCCTTTATTCTTACCTTTCTTTACTGAATCTTCATCAGTAGGCTTCGAACTTTCATCTTCAATTTGTGACTTTGGCTTCTTCACAATTTGCTTCTCTTTTGATTTGACATTCTTGTTTCCTTAAACCATGAGAGAATGATCCTTTACCTTAGAATAATTAATGACACCCATATGGATCAATTTATCTTTCTCCTCTATCAGTGAATCAAGAAAATAATTTAAAGAAGGAATTTTCCACTTAGGACCAGCAAGACTAGTAGCATGAAAAGTAGACACAAAACCTGAGTAATCATGACCCAATTTTGAAAGAATGGAAAGGATTAATTGATAATTTTCTTTCTCAATCCCACATTGCTTGAGAATTAGAATAAGTGACTTAAACTTGGTGAATAAACCCTCAAGAGAATCGAAATTGCTCAGACTCAGTGAGAATAACTCAATCTCCAATTGATGCACTCTTAGCTCATCTTGAACTCCAAAGAGAGACTCCAATTGAGTCCATAATTGGTTTGGAGTGGTCAAACCATCTAGATGAAAGTGTATATCAGGAGAAATAGAGAGGAAAATTAATCCATAGGCTTCATCTAACCTAATATGCCACTTAGCTTTTTCAATCACAGCATTGGGCTCATTCTCCAAAGCTAGAGTAACTCTGTGTAATCCTCTACTGCATAATATAATGCCAATTTTGGATTTCCATCTGTGGTATTTGAAAGGATTAAGAATTATTGATGAAGAGAATCCATATCTTTGAATTGATGTGCTTAAGAAGAAACTCTCTCCAACCTGCAAAACAAAACTAGGAGAAAATATTGTAAGCTAGACAAGCTCTTCTTCAGAGAGGGATAGGAGACTGGATGCACTCCTCAACTTTGTAGAACTTAATAAACCTTTCTTATATGATACCATGTAGACATAATAGCTTCAGTTCTATGAGTAAAGATGCTAAGAAGAAGCACAGGAAATAGATCTTGCTACAAAGAATTATCACAAGCATACACAAAAAAACAAGAGAGAAGAAAAGAGATTGAATCACATGAATGAAGAGATGAATATTGGTGTGTATCCTTCCATTGAATAATGATGACTAATAGTGTACATAAATAGTACATCCCTCATAGGAAAATCAAGTTGTATGGAGACAACTCATAAAGCTCAAAAAGGTTGACTTACCAAAATCTATCAAGGACCTCACGAATTAGAAAAAAACATGAGTGTTTTTTCAATGGAGAAGGAAAAACATGCTAATCCTGGAAAATGGAGAGAAAGTCATGAAGGATGGGTTGGAAACAAAAGAACCTAGTTTCCTAGTTTAACTAGCTTTACCTTATCCATAGAAAAGAAGGATAAAGCAGAATCTGTTGTAAAGTGTTGCTAATTTTGGGAGTCAATAAAGTGGTCAAGATCAACCCAAAATCATAAATAAAGAATTCCTAGGGTATACATGGCATGTGTGACTTTAAGGTGCAAGTGGATTCCAACTAATTAAGCTAGTTAATAGATAATTAATCAAATAATGATTAATTATTTTATACTAAGTTATGACTGTGTTTAATATAGGGCCAACACTTAGTTTCTTACCCCTAGTCTATAAGGACAAAATTGAACTTATAGATCCAAATACCTTGGAGGAAGCTATCAAGAAAGCAGAATTTTTCTATAACCAATTAAAAAAATGAGTGGAGCAGCCCAAATTATGGAGAGAGGATATTAAAGAGAAAACCCAACAAAGACAAAAAGGTTACAAGCCGCGTCATAACAGGAATCAAACCAGAGGATATCAAGGAAATAATTCTAAGAGGCATGACAATAAAAAAAATCCACTCCTTAGGGTTAATACAAGCCTAACAGTCTAGAAAATATAATTGGAACAAGTGGAACAAAACCTATAGATAAGGTTGTTAAAAAGATAACATAGGGTAATCTTGGAGGAATAAAATGTTGGGGATGCAGCAGACCTCACTATTTCAGGCATTTTCCGTACAAGGAAGGGAGTGTTAGAGCACTCTATATCTAGGAAGTAGCATAAGTGGATGAAATAACTAAAATGCCATGAATTAGCATTGCTCTAGATAAATGGCAAGCAGATTATCAACCATATATGGTTGAATTCAAAGGAAAAGTCCAAAACTTTGATGTATATGTATTAATAGATCCAGGGTCTATCCTGAGCTACGTGTCTCCTAATATAACTGATAAATGTAAGCTAGTGAAATCTAAACATAAAAATCATGGTGAGCTCAACTAGCCATAGGGGAAAAATGAAAGGTGACTGAAGTAGTTGAAAATTGCATTTTAAAGTTGAATAACATAGAGACAGTAGTAAATTTGAATGTACTCCCCTTGGGATCATATGATAAATTAATTGGCATGGATTGGTTAGAAAATCATAAGGTGTTTTTAAACTATCTAGATAAAACCTTCACTTGTGCGGATGATAAGGGGAATCATGTAAAGATCACTGGAATCCCAAAAATAATTTCAGCACAACAAATCTCTGCAATGCAGTTTAAAAAAGGTGTGATAAAAGGATGTAACATATTTTTTGTTCATGTGTTTGATGCCCTAAGTGAACCTCAAGGATCTATAGAAGATTTTGAATTTATTAAGGAATTTAGAGATGTATTTCTAGAAGAATTACGAGGGTTACCACCCAAAAGAGATATATTTTTCAATTAATCTAATACCAGGAGCTACTCCTCTATCAAAAGCACCTTACAGAATGAGTGTACCTAAGCTAATGGAATTAAAATTGCAACTACAAGATCTTTTAAACAAAAACTACATCATACTAAGTGTAGACTCACCTTGGGGAGCACCAGTGATATTTGTGAAGAAGAAATATGGTACCTTCATATTGTGCATAGATTACAGACATCTAAACAAAATGACTATAAAAAATAAATATCCCTTGCCATGAATCAATGATTTGTTTGATCAGATTTGGGGAGACAAATTTTTCTCTAAGATAAACCTGAGATCAGGTTATCACCAGATAAGGATTAGAGAAGAGGATATACATTAAACAACATTATGTACCATATATGACCACTACGAATTTGTAGTGGTACCTTTTGGCCTAACCAATGCATCAACTATGTTTATGTGTTTGACGAACAGTGAATTTAGTAAATTGTTGGACAAATTTGTATTGGTATTCATTGATGATATATTAATTTATTCCAATAATGAGGAAGAACATGAACACCATTTGACGGTGGTACTGCAAACTTTAAGAGAAAGTTTTCTTTATGTGAATTTCAGTAAATCTGATTTTTTTAGGACTAATTGCAATATCTGGGCCATATTGTGTCATCTGAAAGAATATCAGTAGATCCCAACAAAGTTAAAACAATCAATAATTGGCCAAGACCTAAAGACGTAACTGATGTAAGATCATTTATGGGTTTATCCAAGTATTACAGAAGATTCATTGAATGCTTTTCTAAACTAGCTTACCCCATAACTTGATTACAAAGAAAAGAGATAAAAATTAGATGGATTCAATGTTGTGAGGAAATTTTTCAAAAACTAAAACATGCACTAACTACAGCCCGGTGCTAAATTTTTTTGATCCTCTCAAAGACTTTGTTGTTTGTATGAATGCATGCAAGGAGGGAGTAGGAGAAGTACTGTCTCAAGAAGGTCATTTAGTGATTTATGAGTCCAGGATATTAAATCCTCATGAACATAACTATGACACCCATGACCTGGAATTAATAGTTCTTATCCATTCTTTAAAAATGTAACATCATTACCTAATAGGCAGAAAATTTCTCTTACTTATAATATAGGATTGAAATATTTGTTTGAGAAACTAAATATTAATGCAAGCCAAGCAAGACGGTTGTCTTATTTAAGCAAATATGATTTCGAGATTAAACATATTAGAGGGAAGGAAAACAAGGTAGCAGATGCCTTAAGTAGGAAAATCCATGCTATAAATGTTATCATAGTAAGTAGGCTCCAAACTAATTGGTTGGAAAAAATCAAGTCTGCATTACATAATGATATATTTTATCATGAGGTGTTGACAAAAATCCAATCCAAACTAGATGGGAAGCAAGCTGAAAATTTCAGCATTACTCAAGATGGGTTTTTAATGTTTAAAAGCAGATATTATATACCCAATGAAACAAAATTAAAAACACTAATTCTAGATGAAATGCATAAAACTCCCTACTCAGGACACCCAGGATATAAGAAGATGATAACAATAGTAACAAATTTTTATTATTGGTGCATAATGAAGTGTGAAATTGCATATTATCTAGCAATATGTATGGAGTTTCAACTGGTCAAAGAAGAACATAGGCATCCTACCGGATTACTACAACCGTTTCCTATTCCTGTATGGAAATGGGAAACTATGTCTATGGATTTTATAATAGGTTTTCCCAAAACTCAAAGTCAACATGATGCAATAATGGGAGTGGTAGATAAATTGAGCAACTAAACTCGTTTCATTCTGGTAAAGTCAACCTTCAAAGCCATTAACATAGCAAAAATATCTATGAACGAAATTTTTTGACTTCACGGAATACCAAAAACAATCATTTCTTACAGGGATGTCAAATTCACTTCAAATTTTTGGAAGATATTTTTTATTGGTTTGGGGACACAGTTAAACTTTAGGACAATTTATCATCCTTAGAAATATGGACAAACAAAAAGAACTAATCAAGTGGTCGAAGACATGTTATGAATGTATGTTATGAGAAAACCTTCTAAATGGGAAAATTATTTGCAACTTGTAGAATTTGCTTATAATAAAAACTATCAGGCCTCAACTAAAATGAGTTCTTTTGATATCCTATATGGATTCAAATATACAACACCTATTAGTTGGGATGATCTTACTAATAGTGTAACAACTCCGAAAATCCATAAAAATAAAAAAGTTTGTTACTTAGGGTTTATCATAGGTAACAACATAGCTCATAAGGAAAATATAGTAAAATTCTATATTCAAAACTATTCTAATATCTAGATCATAACTTCGATTTATGACAACACAATTTCGACAGTATCTTCACGACAAAACCATTCATGAAAACATAACACTACTAGATTACAGTTTTTACTTAGTTCAAAGTTCTTGTGTGTTGTAAATGTTTGTCGTAAGTTTTAATTTGTAGTCTTAAACTTGTTTACCATTGAATGGATTTGTCATGATTTTTATATTGTTTAGGCCCTCTTCCTACATACCCTACTTTGATAGAGGTTTACGAGGCCAACGGGTCTTACTTAGATTATTTAAGCTAAACCATTTCTTTTACTTGTGATTATGCAGATGTTGATCTCATTGGAGGATTGCTCCTTGCAAATCCTATACAACTAAAATCCAAAGGTTAAATCCAAAGGTAAAGTTACTAAGGGGACCCTAACATGGCCAGGATATGAGCAAGAAATATTGGAACATGATACTACAACATAACTATGCAAGGTTATAATATACTAGTAAGTTTAAATGTATTTGCATAACATCAAAACTATTTAAAAAAAAACTATAGGCTGATGGATAAAGATTTACATAAACGTAGAGGTAGGTGGGTTTTTAAACAGACCACGTGAAGGTATTTAGTGTCATCCAGTTGGTCATCTAAGGTAAAACCCTAGCTCGAAAAACCAAAGGGCTTTGTTATTTTGCATAGTTGAGAAGTGTGAAGAACTAAGGGCTCTCGGCCCTCTCCGCCTTGCTTGTCTATGTTAGTGTTTGGATGAGTGTATTTGGCTCCCTCAATTCTATAAAAAACACTGCGATTGTTATCCACATTACCTTTGATTCTCTTGGGTGTGGTCATGGTCTCGACCCACCATCAAAAATCTCGTAGAGCCGTCGACTGAGGTAAAGACATTCTTTCAATTTTTTAATTATTTTTCGTTTGTTGTAAGTTTGATTGTGTTAGGTTTTGACCTCTATCTTTTTTTTTACTAGAATGTAATAACTAAAACTATTTGGAGGAGCTCGGGTCATGTGTGGTTGGCACTGTGGACTCTGGTAAGACCCTACAGTCCTTTCTAATGTGCAACACTAGAAAGGATTCTCTGTTTCAGTTCTATTTTCGATGGTGGTTATGCCTTTGATCAGTCCCTTCGTTTTGTGGTAAACACCTATTATTTTATCAGAGATATGATGTATTTTTATTTTTAAATCCTTAAGGCTTTACACAAAGTTAAAGTTTAAACCTCTACTTTATAAACAGGCTGTGAGCCTATGTCAAAGTTATATCAAGTCATTACTTAAATGTGGAGAAGATGTAGTAATTTATTTACAGTTTCTGTGTCGTTCACCTTGTTTGAATTTGATATGCTTCAGATCTACCATGTAATGGATATACTTGGTTTTAATATTCGGTATACTTATTATTTTGTCCCATTACTCTGGAATTGATATATATTAACATTCTCTGTAGATTATTAATTGTTTATTATATTTTATGTTTTCGATTTGTTCTATGTAAATAATAAATTTGTTTATTAGATATATGTGGAAACTTTTACTTAGAAAACCTCGAAAATGTTGATACTACTCCTCCATAATGTTTAAAAATAACTCTGCTATTGTTTATTGAATTTTAACTTGAAAAGATCATGGCAATTCTCACTACTGTGTAATTTAGTTATTATTTAGTAAAGAAGATTTCCCTACGGGTTTCGAACCCTTGACCCGTGCTCAGTTTTTAGATAGATAAAGTTAAAAATAGACTGAGTTTAGTCTTTGTTTTATCAATATAGGATGGTTATATAGTTTACAACCAAAACTCTATTCTAATTTATGATTTGGAAAAGAATTTAGGGTTCCTGCAACATTTTATGCTGCTTAAAATTTTTAATTGTTTTTAGGTGGTTTTCTCTATAGGGTTTGGTGAATGGAAAATAGTTTTGAAAAAGAACTAACCCTACGGTCTTAAACTCTTGGCGTGGGTAAAAATACATGAAGATTTTGTTTATTTATTTATTCAAAACTACTTTATGTTTAAAGAAAAACATTTAAACCCTAACTATTTTGAAAAGATAAGTATAAGCCTTTCGAGTGTGTAATGTTTATGTTAACTTCTAAACATATATATAGTTATTCGTTCGATGGTTTTGAACTCTCGGCTGGAGGCCATAGTGATTTGAAACTAGATTTATTAGCTTGCAAAATCAACTTAGAAATTAATGGATTTATTATCTTTACTAAAGGAAACCCTAACTATATTGAAAGGACAAAATCTCTGTAAAATAAACTAAAAGATAGACCTTTAGGTTACATTCTGTAAATGCAATAAATAAAAGGAAATGCTAACATTTACTAAAAAGGTGTATCACACATTAATATTAATTAAAGCTACCTATATATATTATGTTAATATTTTCATAATGTATCATTTCTGCTACAAAATTCTATATGAGCAATAACCTTCATCGACTGATAATTTACAGGAATTAAAAAGTATACTTTCCTACTTTATGATAGAATCATATAATAAATAATTATAGAAACTTATTTAGAATAAAAAATTAAGAAATTAAGATAAATAATACAGAACATTATAAAACTTGTTAACTGTCAAAGTGGACAAACACCCAAAGAAGAATGTTCCTCCCAATCGTCTCCTGAAAGCATCCAAGATCACTTGCTTTAGGACCCCCGAGCCTGTTCACTAAAACACCAGGAAAAATATGTTGTATAGAATCCTACACAATACTCTGTAACTTAGCAATCACATTTGCAGACTTAACTCTCAACAATTCACTTTAGCTTTTCCCGCATTGAATTCCTCTTGTGTTCCTAACTTTTCAGTTTATGGAAAAACCATAATTCTCTAATCACTTAGAATGTAGTGAACCTCTTGCTCATTATATAGTATATATAATCTTGCCTAGGTTTTTGGGTCAGTTTTGCAATTAAATGAGCCACCTGCTCAGTTCCCCTTTCTAGGGAACATGACCACAATTATAGGGATATGCCTCCCGCATATGACTCTCCAAATCCTAGGTTTCCTCATCTATAATAAGGTGCTTCCAATGCACCTTTACTTGTCCAATGGTGCAATTCCAGAGAAACATTTCTCTTTTTTCAAGGATACAATCTGGTTCCACCTGAAAATCTCCTTCTCATTCTACCTGAATAACATTCCAATCAATTACATGAGTAGCATCATGCACATACGTTTTCAATATAGAAATATGAAATACATTATATATTTTGATATTAGGTAGAAAAGCTAACTGATAAGCCAGTAGTCCAATTCTTGATAATATCTCAAATGGTCCACAATACCTGGGTGCTAATTTAACACAACTCCCCACCTTAAAAGAGTTTTTTCTGGGTTTTACCTTAAAAAACACATGCTCACCTACTTGGAATTATTCATGAGTTCTTTTAAGTTCTGCATGACTCTTTTGTCTATCCTATGCAATTTTCAGATTGCCTTGTACCTCTTTCACTGTTAGTTCCATGTTTTTTAACAAGTTAGGTCCTAAAATCAATCTATCAACTAGATTACTCCATGAAATGGGAGTATTTGATAGTGTTTGTTATATGCAAACTTGTCTAAGTGCATATATTCTTCCCATTTCTTTGGATGATCTCTAACATACATCCGTAACATATCTTCTAAAACTTGATGTACTATTTCTGTTTGTCCAACCGTTTGCGGATGATAAGAAGTACTGAAATTTAATTTAGTATCTAATCTTTTAAACAATGATTTCCAGAAATTTCCAGTAAACTTAGGATCCGTATAAGAAATTATTACTTTAGAATTTCCATGAAAACGAAAGATTTCTTTCATAAAAATATCAGCAATATTAGAAGCCTTATAAGTAGTTTTAATGGGTATAAAATGAGCTTCGTTGCTAAGTTTATCTACCACTACCATTATATAATCATTTTTATTTTTATTTTTGGGTAGCCCTATTATGAAATCAAGGTTGATAATTTCCCATTTCCCATCAAGGATTGGCAACAGTTCCAAAAGACCTACTGGATGTCAATGCTCTGCTTTAACTTCCTGACATTCTATACACCTAGCTATATATTCAGCTACTTCATTTTTCATATTAGGCTAGAAATAATCTTTTCTTAGCATTGTTATCATCTTTTGATAACCCGGATGTCCTGAGTAAGGACTCTTATGTACTTCATTTAAAATCAGCAATTCAATTTCTGGTATATTGGGTACATATAATATATTTTTATACAACATTAGACCTTTTTCATTCAAACTTAAATCTATTTTTATGTTTTAGATTCATTTTATGTAACCTTTTCTCTTAAATTTTGATATTATTTATCCATTTTTTACTCTGTTTTTTAACTTTTCGTCCAATTCTGTTTTGTAGCTGCTAATGGAGGCTACAAAATTCAGTCTTACATTTCTTCTTAAGGCATCAACCACCTTATTTTCCTTTCATTTTATATGTTTTATCTCGAAATCCTATTCACTAAGGAAAACTAACCATCTTGCTTGCGCGTTTAGATTTTGTTGATCAAACAAGTATTTCAAACTTATGTTATCAGACATTAATAAAAATATTCTACCGATTAGATGATGGTGGCACATTTTCAAAGAATGTATTATGGAATCCAACTCTAAATCGTAAGTAGCATAATTATTTTCATGCATTTTTTAACCTTTTTTTATTCATATGCTATTACATGACCTTCTTGCATTAATACTCCTCCTAGGCCCTCATTGCATGTACCAGTGCATACAACAAAGTCCTTGTTTGGATATGCTATGTTTAAAATAGGTTAGAGTTAATAATTCTTTTAAGTTATTAAATATTTCTTCACATTTTTGATCCCATAAAAATATTTTTCCCTTTTTATAAAAAAAAACGTAATGGGATTCGTGATGTTTAAGAGTCCTTCTATAAATTTCCGATAATAACCTGCAATCTCCATGAACGATTGTACATCTGATACATATTTAGGAACATGCCATTCCATTATTTCTCATATCTTATCAAGATCCACTGATATCCCTTCCTTGGATATCACATGACCTAGATACTGTATTTTATCTTTAAAGAATTCGCATTTACTGAATTTAGCATACAGTTTGTGTTCTCTTTGAACTTCTAATATTATCTATAAATGTTCATCATGTTCTTCTTTTGTTTTCGAATAAATTAGTATGTCATCTATGAAGAAAACTATGAAATTTTTCAAGTATTTATTTAGGACACTATTCATTAAACACAAAAAATATGTTGGAGCATTCGTTAGCCCAAACGGAATAACTACAAACTCATAATGCTTGTAACGGGTTATAAATGCAGTTTTAAATATATATTCATCTTTAATTCATACTTGATGATATCCAGATCTCAAGTTTGTTTTTTAAAATATCGTTGCTCCACGTATTCGATCGAACAGATCATCTATGTAGGGAAATGGATATCTTTTTTTAATTATCGTCTTGTTTAACTGACGGTAATATATACACAAACGTAAGCTACCATCCTTCTTTTTAACAAATAAGAAAGGTGCTCCCCAAGGGGATACACTTGGTCTTATGTAATTATTATCTATCATCTCTTGTAGTTGCAGTTTTAATTCGTTAAGTTCTAATATGTTCATCTGAAAAGGAGCCTTTGAATTGGGTACAACTACTGGTACTAATTCAATAGTAAAATCCAATTCTTTTTTTGGAGGTAGTCCTGGAATCTCTTCCAGGAATACATCTGAAAATTCTTTTAAGATTGGTATATCATCCAATTTTAGCTTATCTTCTTTATTCATGTGTTCATCATTCATTACATGCACAGCAAAAACTTTACAACCTTTTCGTACAAACTTTTTCATTTGCAAAGATGAAATTTGTCTAATAGAAACTTTTCTAGATATCCCTTTGACTGTAACTGTTTCTCCTTTATCATCTAAGCATGTAAATGTTTTCTCAAAACAATTTAAACATAAATGTTATCTCTCATCTACTATTTATAAGGAAAACATAGCTCTATATTCCAATGAGAAACATCCCTTCTCCTAAAGATGGACTCAGCTAAAGAGTCTGAAACGTGTCTCAAGAATGACAACACTGAATACGCAGGATTCCTAGTTTTTAAAACAAATTCTTCCTGTGAAAATTTAAATGAAAGCATTTGCTCCCTGCATGGAAGGGACTCACTGCAAGCAATAAAAATTATGGAAAAGAAATGGATTACACTAACTTGTGGAATAGAGAGGATGTCATTCCTAAATAGATGTAGAACAGGTTGCGTAAACCTAATTTTGCTCAGATAAAACATAGTCTCAAAAAAAGGTATGATGGATTTTTCTCATGTGCAAGCATGGATCTAATTAAAAAAGAAATAAGGCAGGTGAGAAAACAACTCTATAGACTGTCAAAAGAATGTGTCGACATCCATTTAGAACTTGCTGGAACTATGTCAAATGATTTGTGGATGTGATTCATGGCATGCCTATCAACTAGGGTTGAAAGAACACATGAGGAATTAAGAGCCAAACACAATAAAAGTTTGAGGAACTAGCTAGAAGACAATTGAGAACGAACATCAGTAGTGATCCAGGGACGGATAGTAACAACGATCCAGAGAAGAACAACAATCGCGATGCAGGGAATAATGAAGGTAATCGGTGCTCAGGAAAAAGCGTGGTCAATTTATCCAACAAAAACCTGAGTGATGATGAACGTAGTATCCTAGAAAAGGGTCTCAACTTTGCATTAGCGCCCAGGAAAATTCCATTAGAGGAGATCATATGTGCTATTGAAGACGCAGTCACAACACTATTGGAGAATGAAGCAGATGAGATAAGACGAGACTGCGCTGTCATACTGAGAAGAGCAACACCTCCAAAACACAACATAAGCAAGAATGAAGCCACAGCCCTGAAGAATTTGAAAACAAACAATAAAATAACGATTATGAAGGTAGGTAAAGGGAACTTGACAGTAGTGATGGACACTCATGTTTATCTTTCCAAAATGGAAGAACATTTGGCGAAGGGAGGTAGCTACAGAAATATGAAAAAAGACCCAAGCGCCAAAATTATAAAAGAGGTTAAGAAAGCCATTGATGACTCCACGCTTGATGAAGACCTGAAAAGGAAGCTCATGCCAAATAACACTATCATTGCTAGGATTTATGGCCTACCTAAAATACACAAAGAGGGTTTTCCGTTAAGACCCATTATAAACACCATCGGATCAGCAACATACCAACTTGCAAAATTTCTAGCAAAAACCCTAAAACCATTGCTGGGCCACACGTTCTCATTTATAAAAGATTCTTCACATTTCGTCAATAGTATCAAAGACCAGAAATTGGACGACAATGACATATTGGTGAGTTTCGATGTGGTATCTCTTTATACTAAGGTGCCAGTCGAAGATGCTATTAGGGTTTTAAGAGAAATAACAAGTGATGAAATAGCTAAACTAGTGGAGATCTGTCTGAAGTCAACCTATTTTTCATTTCAAGGAAAAATATATGAGCAAGTTGATGGTGTCACCATGGGATCTCCACTCTCTCCGATAGTAGAAAATCTATATATGGAGTATCTTGAGAAAAAAGATATTGACTCCTCCACCCTAAAACCAAGGGACTGGAAAAGATACGTGGATGATACCAATATTATTTGGCCACATAGAAGAGAAAGTCTAGACATGTTCCTGACACACCTAAATAATCAGTCATATCACATAAAGTTCACCATGGAGATTCAAGAAAACAATAGCCTTCCCTTCCTCGATGTCTTGCTCACGAAAAAGACAGATGGCTCTCTTTCACACCAAGTGTACTGCAAGAAAACCCATACTAATAGGTATTTGCATGCTGAATCTCATCATCACCCATCGCAAAAGGTTGGCATCCTTAACACTCTTGCCACAAGAGTAGTAAAAATTTCAGACACAGAGCATCTCAAGGAGGAGTTAGCACATCTCTCAAGGGTATTGCAAGAGAATGGGTATAAGCTAAAAGACATTAAAAGAGCTTTCGAGAAAGCACAGAAACCTAGGATCAAGAACTGGGAAGATCAAAGAAGAAAAGCATTCCTCCCTTACATACAAGGGACGACCGATAAAATAGCCAAATTCCTCAAACGAAAGTAAATAAAAAGTGCCTTCTCCCCCCCAAACTCCTTGAGAAACCTGCTTGATAAATCAAAGGATCCCATCGACCCTAAACTAAGAAAAGGCATATACGCAATTCCATGCTTGTGCGGTGAAATATACATCTGGGAAACGGGTCGAGCAATAAATATCAGAATTAAAGAGCACTGTGCCGACATAAGGCATGAAAGAATAAAAAAATCAGCAATTGCAGAACATTCTCAGAAGACCAACCATCACATCTGCATAGAGGATGCAAAGGTCATTGCGATTGAAGAAAATTATAACAGAATACGCGTCCGAGAAGCAATCGAAATAGAAAAGCATGAGAAGAATTTCAACAGGGATGACGAACTCATACTAAGCGAAACATGGAAACCTGTAATACAAAAAAGAAATTAGATAATTAATTAAAAAAATAGTAAAATTTATTAATTAATTATGCAATTAAAATTAAAAAACTAAAAAACTAAAAGGAAATCTGAGCCGACATGATAAACATAAATGTTATCTCTCATCCACTATTTAAAAGGAAAACACAGCTCTATATTCCAATGAGAAACATCCCTTCTCCTGAAGATGGACTCAGCTAAAGAGTCTGAAACGTGCGTCAAGAATGACAACACTGAATACGCAGGCTTCCTAGTTTTTAAAACAAATTCTTCCTGTGAAAGTTTAAATGAAATTTAAAACTACTTTGTGTTTTTCTAGCCAGTCCATACCTATTAGAAAATCATATGACCCTAACGGTAAAACATTTAATTTCACTTCAGTTTTAAATTGACTCATAAACATTTCACAATTTTCAACATAGCTAACTACCTTTGTTTTGGTTCATGCAGCTAACTGAACCAGCCAAGATTTTTCAAATGCAAGTTACAACTTTCTACTATTCTAGGTGACACATAGCTTAAACTAGCACCTAGGTCTATCAAAATATAAATAGGCTTGTTATGTGCCATACATTCTATCTCAACCATGTATGTTTGGTGATCATCCTATCAATTTTCCATGGATGCATTAATTTTGGGCATCTCTTTTGTTGTGTCACCAATAGTTGCTTCCTCCTGAATTGTATGCACATTGCTGAAATTCCTCTTTCTGTTTGGGAAGTCCTTTGCATAATGAGGCCCCTGACATCCCAACATTGTATAGGTTCTCTTGGTTCATTAATTTTACCATGATTATTAGGTAGATCTATGTTCTTTGCTGCTGTAAAATTTAGTTTTGTATTAATTTTAAAATGTGTTCCTTGATAATTATTCTTAGAATAATTTCAAGAGTTATTTCCAAAATTTATGTTGAGATTAAAACCCCTCATTCTTTGTTCAAAGTTATTTGTTCTTTTACTCTTCCAGTTAGGTATGCCTTCTTTTTTATTTTTGCTTTGTTCATAACAGAAATGATCTTTCCTCGTTCCCTCCTCAAGGGTTTTTGGATTATCATATTTAATTATGTCCTTGAAACTAATAGGTAAACAACTTAAAAACCTCTGAATTTTAGGATTTTCATTGATAATATAAGTACATATTGTAATAAACTTAAAAATATACTACTTAGTTCCTTCATAGACATTGAACCTAGCTTAAATTCATAAAATTTCTGATCTCTTTCTTCATAATATTGTTCAAATATACAGGTAAGAAGTTGAAATTTTATGATAATGAAAGTAATTCCTCTTAAGGAATTAAGGTTAAATCGCACAAAGAAAAGCATAAATATTCTAGTGAAAGTAGTGATAGTGACAATAGTCCTAAAAATATAAAATAAAAACCTTATAAATAAATTTCAGGAGAATTTAAGAAGATCAAACCACCTATGTTTAATGGTGAGGTGGAAAAAGGTGAAGACGCCGAGGCATGGCTATCGGGTATGAAAAAGTACTTTAAAATTTATAACTACTCAGATAGGCTAAAATCTAGAATGACTATATATAACTTAACAGGAAATGCTGATATATGGTGGAAGGATATAAAAAGAGTGAAAAACATTAAAGAAAAGTATGTAACTTGGAGGAATTTCAAGAAATATTTTAAAATAATTTTTTAAATACGTTTGTAAGATACAGTTCCAGATTCAGTTTCATGTTCTTTTCTTTTATCCTTTCCTTCATTATGTATTTTATCTAGTAATATTTGATTCAGTTATTCTTGTACTCTTAGCATTCTTTCATTATCTTCCTTTACAGTTTGTAATCAAGCTTTTAAGTATTTTACAGTTTGAAGAAATTCAGATGGTTGATTATTTAGTTCCACATATATATTATCTGGATTATTGTGATGTGATCCATCTTCCACAGATGCTTCTACTCCTTCCATTTCTTGCAAAAAAAAAGTTTATATATCTGTACAGAAACAATTTTTTTTAACATAGTCAGTATTTTGTTTTAATGTTTTGTATGCAAGTTGAGCCAACTTTAGGCCTAGTGTTTGGAAACTAGCTCTGATACCACATGTAACAACTCCAAAAATCCATAATAATAAAAAAATGTTACTTAGGATTTATCCTAGGTAACAACATAGCTTATAAGGAAAATATAGTAAACTTCTATATTCAAAACTATTCTAAGTTCTAGCTCATAACTAGCACTTAACCAATCGATTTACGACAACACAATTTCGAGACTATCTTCACGACAAAACCTACATTCATGAAAAAATAACACTACTAGATTATAGTTTTTACTTAGTTCAAGGTTCTTATGTGTTGTATCTGTTTGTCGTAAGTTGTAATTTGTAGTCTTAAACTTGTTTACCATGGAATGGATTCGTCATTCTTTTTATATTGTTTAGGCCATCTGCCTACATAACCTGCTTTGATACAAGGGTTACAAGGCCAATGGATCTTAATTATCTTATTTAAGATAAAGGATTTCTTTTACTTGTGATTATCGAGATGTTAATGTCACTGGAAGATTTCTCCTTACAAATCCTATACAACTAAAAGAAAAAGGTGAAATACAAAGGTAAAGTTACTAAAGGGACCCTAACATGGCTAGGAGATGAGCAAGAAAGATTGGAACATGATAATGCAACATAACTATGGAAGGTTATAGTATACTAGTAAGTTTTAATGTATTTGCATAACATAAAAACCGTTTAAAAAAACCTATAGGCTGATGGATAGAGATTTACATTAATGTGGAGGTAGGTGGGTTTTTAAGAGACCATGTGAAGGTCTTTAGTGTCATCCATATGGTCATCGAAGGTAAAACCCTAGCTCTAAAATCCAAAGGGATTTTTTATTTTGCATTGTTGAGAAGTGTGAAGAGATGAGAGCTCTCGGCCCTCTTGACTTTGCTTGTCCCTGTTACCATTTGGATGAGTGTATTTGGCTCCCACAATTCTGTAAAAAACACTAGAATTGTTATCTACACTGCCTTTGATTCTCTTGGTTGCGGTCATGGTCTCGACCCACCATCAAAACTCTCACAGAACCGTCGATTGAGGTAAAGACATTCTTTCGAGTTTTTGATTATTTTCAGTTGATGTAAGTTTGATTGTGCTACGCTTTGACCTCTGTCTTGTTTTTGAATGGAAGGTAATAACAAAAACTACTTGGAGGAGAACAGGTCATGGATGGTTGGTGTTGTGGGCTCTAGTGACCCTACCGTCCTTACTAATGTGCAAAATTGGAAGGGATTCTCCATTTTAGTTCTATTTTCGACAGCGGTTATGGATTTGCTCAGTCCCTTCTCTTTGTGGTAAACACCTATTATTTTAGCATAGATATGATGTATTTTTATTTTGAAATCCTTAAGGCTTTACACAATGTTAAATGTTAAACCTCTATTTTAGAAACAGTCTGTGAGCCTGTTTCGAAGTTATATCAAGTCATTATTTAAATGTGAAGAAGATGTAGTAATTTCTTTACAAATATTTATATGTTGTAAACCTTGTTTGAACTTGATATGCTTTGGCTCTACCATGTAATGGATATACTTGGATTTAATATTCGGTATACTTGTTATTTAGTTCCATTACTCTAGAATTGATATATATTAACATTCCAAGTAGATTATTAAGCATTTATTCTATTTTTTGTTTTTGATTTGTTCTATGTAAATAATAAATTGGTTTATTAGATATATGTGGAAAACATTACTTCAAAAACCTAGCAAACGTTGATACTACTCTTCCATAATGTGTAAAAATAACTCTACTCTCTTTTAATGAATTTTAACTTGAAAAGGTCACAACAATTCTTACTACTATGTAATTTAGTTTTTATTTAGTGAAGGAGAATTCCCTATGGGTTTTGAACCCTTAACCTGCGCTCAGTTTTTAGATAGATAAAGTTAAAAATAGAATGAGTTTAGTCTTTATTTTATCAGTATAGGATGGCTATATACTTTACGGCCAAACCTCTCTGTTGTAATTTATTATTTGGAAAATAATTTAGGGTGCCTTCAACATTTTATGTTGCTTACAATTTTTAATTATTTTTAGGTGCTTTTCCCTGTAAGTTTTGGTGAATGGGAAATCATTTTGAAAAAGAACTAACCCCATGGTCTTGAACTCTTGTCATGGGTAAAAATACATGAAGAGTTTTTTTTTAATTTAAAACTACTATCTGTTTAAATAAAAACATTTAAACCCTAACTATTTTGAAAAGATAAGTATAAGCCTTTCAACTGTGTAATGTTGATGTTAACTTCTAAATATATATGTAATTATTCATTCTATGGTTTTGAACTCTTGGCTGGAGGCCATAGTGATTCGAAACTAGATTTATTATCTTAGCAAAATCAACTTAGAAATTAAGAGATTTATTATCTTTACTAAAGAAAACCCTAACTATAGAGAAAGGATAGAAAATCTCTATAAAATAAGTTGAAAGATAGACCTCTAAGTTACATTCTGTAAATGCAAGAAATAAAAGGAAATACTAACATTTACTAAAAAGGTATATCACACATTAATATTAAGTACAACTACCTATATATATTATGTTAATATTCTGATAATGTATCATTTCTGCTACAAAATTCTATGTGAGCAGTAACCTTGATTGACTAATATAATTTACAGGAACTAAGAAATATACTTTCCTACTTTATGAGAGAATCATATAATAAATAATTCTGGAAACTTATTCAGAATAACATATTAAGAAATTAAGATAAATAATACATAACATTATAAAGCATGTTAATTGTCGTAGTGGAGAAACACCCAAAGAAATCCGTTCCTCCCAACCGTCTCCTAAAAGCACCGAAGATCACTTGCTTTAGGACCCCTGAGCTTGTTCACTAAACCACCGAGATGAATATGGTGTGTAGAATCCTACACAATACTCTGTAACTTAGCAATCAAGCTTGCAGACTTAGCTCTCATCAATTCACTTTAGCTTTCCCCTCATCAAATTCCTCTTATGTGCCTAACTTTTTAGTTTCCAACAAAACCACAAGGCTCTAATCACTTAGAATGTAGTGAGCCTCCTACTCATTCGATGGTATATATAAGCTTGCATAGGTATTTGGGTCATTATTTCAATTAAATGAGTCACATGCTTAGTTCCTCTTTTCTCGGAACATGACCACAATAATTGGGATGTTGCCTCCTGCAACAGCTAGAAAGTGAATGTTATTGCTTCCACTTGACATTTTGGCCTTCTATAATAGATCATTCCTCCTAGTGGTTCAGTGAACACTATTCGACATTCTTCTTTGGATAGGTGTCTCTTCTTTTTAATTATTAAATAATAAAATAATTCAAAATTACTGTCATTTTTTACCATCCTTGGTCAACAACATAAAATTTTACAATAACTTTTAAAGTAATGTCTTCTCAAAAATAAAATGTTTTACAGTTCTAGGTGGGTTACAAATAAAGTTGTATTTGGACTAGAAATTTTAAAAGATATGGAAGAAAGAAACAATTCCGTTAGGAGAGACTTAAAAGAAGCACATGATCGACATAAAATTTATGCAAATCTAGAAACAACTCGTAAAGAGTTTCAAGTTCGGGAGCATGTCTATCTAAAATTTATACCTAGAAAAAGATCTTTGAGGTTGAGTAACTGTGCAAAACTTGCCACCAATTTTTGTGGACCCTTTCAAATTTTGGCTCGTATTGGACATGTAGAATATCAACTGGCACTCCTAGTTTTTACTAAAATTCACAATGTATTTCATGTTTCTTTTCTAAAAAAATATGTAGTTGATTCTAAACATATAATTGATTGAAACTTTGTCTAGGTGGAACGAGAAAGGGATTTTCAATCTGAACCAGTATGTATTCTGGACAGAAAGGAGATTCAGTTAAGAAATAGAACCATTGTACAAGTAAAGGTGCAATGGAGACATTTTTAACCAAAAGAGGCAACCTAGGAATTAGAGGATGGAACGAGGGAATCATATCCTCATCTATTTCAATAGAGAAAGATAACTCCGAGGATGTCTTATTAAAAGGGGAGGGGGATTGTGATTACCCCAATTGTATATTTTATTTCTTTTTATGTATATATGTAATAAGGATAATATTATCCAAGTTAACTAGAATAAAACTGAAATTATAAGTTTTGTTAATGACAGTTATTAGTTATTCTATATTTTACTTATTAATTCAGCATAGAAAATTAGACTAACATAAGATTCCAAAAGCGAAAAAAGAAAAGGAATAATAACAAAAAAAAATTATAAGAATTATGGATCCCTAAGTGAATGTAACGAAAAGAGGGAAGGTTTGAGGGGGGAAGAAAGAAAAAACAAAACAAAAAAAGATTTCCATTTATCTGGGGATGGAGGCTTTTAGCGAAAAGTGAATTAATATAGTTGAGGATGGTTGTCATACAGCAGATGTATGTTGTGAACCAGTACCCATACTGCCATTAATCCAGTGATATAAACACTGAGATATACCATTGGTATCGCTTATATGTAGCTAAGGCACATCTAAGCTATAATCCCCAAAGATATATTGAACCAGGGTTTGATTCTTCAATGAGGAATAACCTGAAGTTTTGAACATTTTTCATTCTGTAAAAGAAATCCTTTTTTTCTATTTTCCCTATTGGAATCTCGGGTGAACTAGCAAGAAGTAGACGCATGATTCTTGAGTTCTACGGTTGGGAGGTCTATTGCTTAATCTAAAACGAGTAAAGAATGTTACAAAATCTAGACAATTTACTGATGAGTTTCTTTCTCGATACTTAGTTATGAATTTCAGACTGTTCAATTATGAAATATTACTATATTATTATAGGTGGATCCCAAACCTCATTCATATGTTAAGTACAATTGGATAATAGTCTCTGGTTCTTATAATTTAGAATAGTAGTGTCTCTTTTCAAGCCTTTTTTTTCTATTTTCTTTAAAAGGAACAATTAAATTGTTAGAAAGCTAATTTAGAGAAGAATATATGTAATCTTCATTAATAAAGTTTAAAATAAATATTACTTATCCTATTTTAGAATAAGAGTATATAATGTTGTGACATTAATAGTGTCACACCAAGAGTCTTTCAAAATTCCAAAAACATGGAAAACTCCCTACCCTAGTCTACCTCCTTTATAGCTGAAGATTTTAACAAACAATCCACATAATTTTAAACCAAAAAAAAACCTTTAACATGTTCAGAACAGAAGAAACATTGTTCATTCCTTGAGATATTTGTCATTGGAGCGAGAGAGTGTGGACACAACATCCATTGGATAAATTCTCCCTACTTGAGCCCCAAGGTTTCTTTGCACAGCATTGAACCTTGAACCTCTCGTGCATTTGTTTGAACCATTGTGAATTTCTTTCAGTGGTGACCCACATGAACTGTTGCTATTGGGTGCTTAAGGCTCTAATTGCCCATATGCATTCTTCATAGCCTTTCCTCTGAGTCAATTCCATGTTCCTGAGCCTGCTCACCAAGTGTCAAGTTGTAATGTATATCTTCATTACTATTAATTATAGTTTTAATTTAAATGTATATCTTCATTATTATTAATAATAGTTTTATTTTTATGATGATGATGATAGTTAACGTCCACTCAGACCAAACTTTGGTTTATCGGACCCAAAGAAACCCATTATTTAGTTTGTTTTAAAATTGTATTTCTATGCTCAAAAAGCTTGGAGACAAGTGTCCTGAGCTGACTATATAATTTTCACAAGTTAAAAGGCTAGGAAGGTCGGAATTATAACAAAGATTATGAAACTCAGATCTAATGTGGGTGTATGCAAGGAATTCTAAGAGGAAGTGTTTTTCATCCTCAATGTTCATATTTGGCATAGAGATGGTATATCCTTTCTACCCATGGTGTTTTAGGAACTGCCCAACAACCAGTTTCATAAGAAGCTCATGAGAGTTCCTCCTTATCTTTGCTACATTAATTTTTTTTCTTTGAACTACTTAAAACCTAGAGATACTTTTGATCTTCTAGAGTAGGGTTGACGACCTCCTTATAATATCTTAATTTTCTTTTATCCTCTAAATCTTTCTCACACCACATTTTCTCCTTAAACTTAGAAGTGACAATATTTTTATTGTTATTTATATTTTGTAATGCAACATTTTCGTCGATCTCCTAATAATTTAACCAAGCCCTGGTATCTTTATACCATCCTCGCTTGAGCCTTAGGTAGTTTTTGTTGGAATTTAAAGTAGGTTAGGAAGTCTATGGTCTCCCATGTTACTGATTTTGTGCTTGTACAACAGGAGCCTAGTCATAGCTAGGCTCTCGATATGGAAAAGACCCACTTCTATATGGAGAATATGGTAGGGTGTATCGCTTTTAATTTTGAGGTTATACGTTATAAAATGCTTCTAGATTTGCTCAATATTTCTCCAGGATTCTCTAGAGATGCTGCAACCCCAAACCTCACACCCATACAAGATAACAGGAGTAACTAAAGTTTCAAAGATAAGCTTTTTTTTATCCCACATCACAAGGTTTGCTGCTTTACAATTATTTTCAAGACCAAAATAAGCTTTCTACCCTCCATTAATCATTTTCTTAATGCTATAGTTCCAGTTGAGCTTGTGATGAATATCTATTCCTAGGTACTTGTAAAAAGACACTTCCTCCAAGCTGTTATTGGCATACACAAAGTTAGTGTAAGTGTCCTTCTTGGATATGATAATCATAATTTTTGGTTTGTCGGTGTTAAGAGTCATACCCATGGTAGTGAAAAAATCTTTAAGAAGTCTTAGTTGCTTATGAAGATCAGATGGACACCTTGCCAGAAGAACAATATCGTTAGCATAGAGAAGAAAGATGATGACTATTCCAGCTAAGATCGTACCAGCAAAGCTCTAAGCAACCTTCTAGCTTATCTATGTAAATGCCAAAAAGGGTTGGGGAGAGGGGCCAACCTTTTTTTAACTCCGATATTACATTTAATATTGTTCGACGACCCCTCGTTGGTTTTAAACTTAGCAATGACATTCTAATATAACCTTATTGCAACGGCTCTCACATAATGGCTACCAAATAGCACCATATTGGTCATAACGGCTCCCCACCATGTTGTAGTAGATCGTAAAAACCTTAAGCCATTGGCCTTAGTAGGCTTGTCATTGCGTTGTAAAACCAAATTGATAATAGGTATCAAGTCGCAATTTTCGGTAACCTTCTCTGATGATTTCGCCATGCGCTATGTTTGACAACTGATTTTTTTTTCATAAATATTTTACTTAATTAATGAAATAATGGCATTATGGGCATTTGGTCAGCATTGTGTCGTGTCTCCTTCTCCTGATCCGATCTCTGTTCCCTAACAATTTTTTCCTGTTTACGGATCATTCTATGTTCTAGTTTTGTTTGATGAAGAGGACCCAGCACCCCAACACAAGTTAGTTCGTATTTATGTAAATTTTGTATGAATTTTGAAGTAGTGGAAAATTAAGAGAGTATTGAAATTATTTTCCAACCACACTAAATATTTGAAGTGATTTAGAATTTAAATTATGGTTGATTTTCAGTTTATTCTTTTCACAAGAAATTTTAAATGATGGCTACTACTTCGAAGTATGTTGGTCATAATGGTTCTCAACAGCTAAAATTATTCAACTTGTTGGAGGTCATTTAATGTTGCTGTAGTAGGCATGATAACCGTTGAATCTAAAATTGTTTGAGATCCAAGGATTAATTGTTTGAGATCCAAATATTAGAATGCTTGCTACAATAACATTAAATGACCTGCAACAAGCTGAATATTGATAACCAGTTCCCACAATGTTATAGTAAATTGAGGAAACCTCTATCCTTTGGCTTTGATTGATGGATTTATCAATGTTTTGTAATATAAACTCTTCATTCTAAATGTTATCTAATATGTGAAATACTCAACCTCTTTCCTATTTAAAAAATTCATTTTGTGAGCATTTTCACATGTTTTAATATATTTTTAAGAGAATAAAGTTAATAGGAATTTTTTATATATTTCTATGACGATAAAGTTGAGGAATTTTAAAGAATAATTTTAACTTAGTGAAAAATAAAATCTAAAAAATTGAAATTATTTATTTATTGATCCGCTTCAAATTAAAAGTTTATATGCTGTCGATTATGATATATTTTTAAGACAATGAAGTTAAACATAATTTGAAAGAATAATTTTATTCAAGTAAAGAAATCTAAAAAATTAAGATTATCTATTTATTAATCTATTCCAAATTAAAAACTTAATTTTTTTCAATTTTTATAGATCTAAAATAATTTAAATAATAAAAAGTTAAAAAAAACAAAAACTCATCCCAAAAAATTTAAATTTATTTATTTATTAACTAAATCCATTTTGAAACTTGAAAAAAAAAACATAATTTAATCAATTTTTTTATTTCATAATAATATAATTAAATTCAAAAAATTCTACATTAATAAATAATTAAACAATTCATTCCAAAAATATTAGAATAAGATTAAACTTTGACACATAAAATTCTAAAAAATTAAAATTAAAAAATAAATATTTCTATGAACATGGTACAAAGTCTTAAACTATCAATATTAACATTAAAATTAGAATCAGATTAAACTTTAACATATAAAATTAGATTAAACTTTAAAAAAATATTATTTTATACCATCAACATTAATATTAAAATTAATATAAAATTAAACTTTAACACATTTAACACATATAAAATCCTATTGAAAAAAAAATCTTACTCTATCTACATTATTTTATAGCGTGATAGAAAATCTTACACTAACAACAATATTTTATATACTAATTTGAAAAAAAAACCATTAAAGGTTTTACAATTCAATTTTAATAATTAAACAATATTTTTTAATAAAAAGATTTAATAATCTATAAAGATTTTACAATTCAATTTTAAGAATTGAACAATATTTTTTAATAAAAAGAATTTATTTAATTTGAATTTAAATTATAAGTGATAAAATCATTTTAATATCATAATATTTTATCTAAAATCTTTTTACAATTTAATATTAAGAATTTAACAATATTTTTTTAATGATGATAATGGTTAACCTCCACTCATACCAAACTTTAGTCTATCGAACCTAAAGAAACCAATTAATTAACTCGTTTTAAAATTGTATTCCTATGCTTAAAGAACTTGGTGAGAAGGGTCACGAGTTCATTATAATTTTGACAAGTTAAAAGGCTAAAAAAAACCATTATTGCAACAAAGAAAATTTTAATTTTAATTTGAAATTAAATTATTAAACATATAAATCAAACAATAAAATCATTTTACTATTATAATATTTTATACAATTTAACTTAATATAATGGTGAAAAAGAATAATTATCAACTTAATAGATATTATGAATTTAATATTTTAATAAAATTTAAAATCCATAAAATTAAATAGAGTATTCACTTAAAAGGATTTTTTAGTTTAATAAATAAAAATTAGTTTTAGTAAAAATACTAATTACTATTAAAATATGTTTGCTTCTTAACATGTGACTTTAGAGATTAGCTTATGATGTATGAACTACGCTGGTAAGCATTTAAGATACATATTTAAAATATTGCAAAATTATATTTAATTTTAACAACTATAAAAAAATAAAAATAATAAGTTAATTTTACGTAGTTTAGTTTGGGTGTGGTTTTTGTGAGCTAGTTGGGAGGAGACACTCCATATCCAACTAGTTGAAAGTTGGTGTGGTCAAGGTTCAATGCAATTTTCAAGTTATTTTGACAACTTAAATACCCCTAGACATGGTTCTTAGATTTTAAGACCAAAAAGACCACTCCTATAACTCAAGGAGATTTTAACTAACAATAAACTATAAAAAAAAGAACCAAACCATATAAATGCATATACAAATAAAATTTAGAGATACAAATTCAACGTGATGGTGGTGATGGTGATGGTGGTTGACGTCCCTTGGGACCAAACCTTGGTCTAGAAACAGATTATTTAGTTTGTTTTAAAATTGTATTTCTATGCTCAAAGAGCTTGGATAGAAGCGTCCCGAGCTCACTATAATTTTGACAAGTTAAAAGGCTAGGAAGGTCAGTATTGCAACAAAGATTATGATACAGAGATCTAATCTGGGTGTACGCAGGGCACTCTAAGAGGAAGTGATTTTCATCCTCAATGTTCATATTCTCATAGAGATGGTAGATCCTTTCCACTCATGGTGTTTTAGGAATTGCCTAATGCCCTGTTTCACTATCGATCTCATGAGAGTTCGTTCTTATCTTGGTTATATTAATTTTTTTCTTTGAACTAGTTAAAACAGAGATATACTTTTGATCTTCTAGACTAGGGTTGATGTCCTCTTTATAATATCTTAATTTTCTTTTAGCCTCTAAATCTTTCTCACACCACATTTTCTCTTTAAACTTAGAAGTAACAATATTTTTAATGTTATTAATATTTTGCAATCCAATAGTTTCGTCGATCTCCCAATGGTTTAACCAGGCCCTGACATCTTTATACCAACCTTGCTTGAGCCTTAGGTGATTTTGGCTAGAATTTAAAGCTAGATTAGAGTCTATGGTCTCTCATGTTATTGATTTTGTGCTTGTATAACATGAGCCTAGTCATAGCAAGGCTTTCGATAGGGAAAAGACCCACTTCTATAAGGAGAATAGGGTAGGGTGTATTGTTTTTAATTTTGAGGTTATACATTATAAAACGCTTCTGGATTTGCTCAATCTTCCTCCAAGATTCTATAGAGATGCTACAACCCCAAACCTCACATCCATACAAGATAACAGGAGTGACTAAAGTTTCAAATAGGATCTTCCTTTTATCCCACATCACAAGGTTTGCTGCTTTACAATTATTTTCGAGAACAAAATAACATTTCCACCCTCCATTAATCCTTTTCTCAATCCTATAGTTCCAATTGAGCTTGTGATGAATATAAATTCCTAAGTATTTGTAAGAAGACACTTCCTCCAAGTTGTTATTGTCATACGCAAAATTAGCGTAAGTGTCCTTCTTGGATTTGATAATCATAAGTTTTGTTTTGTCAGTATTAACAGTGATACCCATGGTAGAGCAAAAATACTTAAGAATTCTTAGCTGCTTATCAAGACTAGATGGACATCTGGCCAAAAGAAAAATATTGTCTGCATAGAGAAGAAGGATGGCTATTCCACCTAAGATCGTGCCAAAACAACTTGCTTCCTCTAAACAATCTTCTAGCTTATCGATGTAAATGCCAAATAAGGTAGGATAGAGGGGGCGACCTTGTTTAACTCCAATATTACACTTGATATCTTTCGACCACCCCTCGTTGCTCTTAAACTTGGCAATGACATTCTCGTATAACCTTATTGTGGAAGCTCTCAACTCGAAAGGAACCTTTAGCTCTTGTAATTTGTTTCAAAGTTTGTTTGTAGATACTGTATCAAAATCCTTTCTAAAGTCCACAAAGAAACAAAAAAGATTGGATTTATCATTACGAAATTCCTAAAAATAGGGATAACGAGGCTCGGAGTTTAAGGTTTAGGAAAGCCTTGTTTGATTGCTTGATTGAATAGCTTGTGGATGTGAGCGATGAGGACATAAGCCATACCAAAATAATTTGAAGAATTATATATATATA
>LPNX011022895.1:21212-33767 GCA_001517045.1 Pseudotsuga menziesii | reverse complement strand
ACACTATAATAATGAAGCATGATATAGTAAAATGGAATTTCATGCTTACATATATATATTGGAATTTGTAATTATACGTAAATATATATATAGATAAAACGTAATATTTAGGAATACAAATATTACTTCAATATTGGATTTCCTTGGGTAAATGGCATAGAACAGTTACCGTGAATCAGGCAAGCGTTACTTAATGAATACTGTTGAAAGACGTGAGTTAGGGACGCGTTACCTAATTACCGGACTTAATAATTATTATGATGGATTAATGGTTTTAGAGCACCAGTGATTAAGCGGAATTTGGGGCTCAAGAAAACCCAGCTAAATAGCTACAACTTTAATATCTATTTTACCCAATAGCAGCAGGCTTTTCGGCATTCTGCATTTTCTGGCGTTTCAGCAGCAACATTAACTGCTCTACTCAGCCATTTGAAAAGATATTCGATTTTCTCTACTACGGGATATTCAGAATTGATTGCGCTGCTCTGGCAGGGAGTATTATTTATACCACATGGCAATCACGATATCAGGGGGGGGTGCGTGGGAAAAAGAGAAAAGAGGGGAAAGACGCGAGGCTCGGCGGCGCTCGACCAAGATCTGCGTGCCATTCCAGCCATTGGGTGACTTTCCCATAGCATCTTCCTTCCCTGATATATTAATATCTACTTGATCGTTCGGGAGAGGGGAATTTAGAGGAATTTAGAGGATGGATATGGTCACTAGCTCAGCAGAAATACACGATTCCTCCACATGTCATTTCATTTCGGCGAGCAGCAATTATCAAACCACGATATCAGGTACGGGAAACTCTGCTGGTGGATTTGCATTACATGAGTAACCTTATCTGCGCAGAATGAAACTGTTGCCATTTTCTTTGTATATTCATTGTTCTGGTTATATTCCCCTAACTATTTCCTTATGGATCGGAACCCATGGAACTTGATGGCCGTGGTTACGACTGTCATGATGATATGTCTTTCAATTTTGGCGTCGCCTGATAGATGCTGGTTATGTTTCTGGTAGCATTGTTATGGGTTTGAATCTGTAAGTTTTTTTTTACCACAAGGCCAACGGCTAGAGGGATCTAGCAGTATGTTAAACCTAGCCTGAGTGAGCTGCGACATACCACCTCAGTATGATCATTTTAGATGGAGGTTGTCCTCCTTTTTAATTCTACGACCCTATGGGAGCAGACTAATCGCGCGAGCGCGTTAACGGTCTTGTACGCCTTTCTTTCCTTGTTACAAATCGATACAGGGGTTGACATAGCTGAAATGAATGTTGTTTTTTCTTTCTCTGCGCTTGAGCAAGTTAAAGGTTGGTAAAGACCTGTAAGTTGTGGTGTCAGTTCAACCTTGTTTTTAGCAGAGTCCAAAGCTAAGGAAATGGGTATTCATAGACGAGACCAGAAGAGCTGTTTTTGTCTTGGGGTTCAGCTGGAGTTTAAAAAGGGGTATTGTCGAGACCCAAAATGCCTACCTTCTCTACGATCCATATTGGATCTCACCTCCCAAGGCTGGGAGCGATAACCCTAACCTCTGCATACCTGTAAATTGCTGCCCTGGAGCACCCAGTCGGGTTTGTCTAATTTCCCTTTGGATGAATACTTTCCTGAAGGACTTCACTCTGTCAGTATGAAGTGCGCCTTACTCATGACATTTTTCTGAGTGTGTTGATTTATGTTGCGATTTATTTAGGAGTCTGTATTTTCCCTTGAAATGTAGGTTGCTTGTTTGGTTTGGGTGTCAAGGGTTCGTTCCACCAGAAGTCATCCCAACATGCAAACAGTTCCAGCAAGTTAGTTGCGAATGCCCTCCTTCGCTGTCACAGAATAGTGCGTGCATACATCGAAATTGGCATGGGATGTGCTTCGTAGGGAATGCCACCAAAATAGAATCGAAAGGGCTCTTCCATAACCTTAGATTTGAATTCTTATTATGGAATAACCCGTATGCTAAGCTTCACCGTTTCTCAAAAATAATTAATTACCTGACATAGGTTTTTAGCCTTAAGTGTTACAAACTTAGGGTTATACTATTGTGGAACCATGCATAAGATATTCTTGGGGGTCTCCTCGGGAGATTAAAATGTCATATGAACATATAATATAGTCCGAAGAATTGAAGCATGGATATGATGCCCACATGGGAATAGTGGTACGACATACTATACCATTTAGTGGTTTGGGTAATAAACCGTATCAAAACTGTGTTGAAGCTATAAAATGTATTTGTGATAACTCTGGACGGGAGCAAGCATCACCTTCAGTCGATGATAGTCTCTCTTATGATAATCAGAAAGAATGGCAACAAGGATGTTGCAGAATTGTATCCCCTTGTTTGAATGAAAAATATATGAAAGAAACGGTTTGGTGGACGTAACCCCGGGTTTGGGGTGAACCACGTACATGTGTTGTCTTTATGGTTTCTTGTGTGTCTATCTTATTTTCTTGTGGCTGATTGTTACTTTCCGTATATTATTTTGTACATATGAGAGTGTTTGGCGAATGGATCTTAGCACTGTAAAAGATAATCAAAGAATGTGAATATTATCTCAATATTTTCTCCTGTAACTTAGCAGGGCATATGTTGTTGTAACACTTGTGATCATGAATATGTTTACATTCAAGAAGTAGTCATCAACTGGACTATAATCCGAAGGTTATAATGTCTGCTATTGTTTTATATGGAAATGCATCTTATACAATTCATTATTTGAAATAAACCATGAATAGTCCAATGAATCAATCATCTTTGTTAAAAGGATGGTAGCCCAAAAAAACCAGTTATATTGATGGTGGATACATGGTGGCTAAAGTTCTGCTAGTAATGAAATAATAAGTCCTTTAAGAGAAATCCATATGGTTAGTCAACAGATTAAAAGAACATGGGGAATACGTATTCTTCCAATAAGAAGAATATTTAATGATGTGAATAGTAGAAGGCACTTGTATCAATAACCATCTTAGTGAATTTGAGGTAGATTGCACGTTTGTTTTCTGTCTAAGGGATGGACGTACATTAACAGATGATTGTTATGCATGGGGTTTTTGACATTAACAAATTGATGGGATATGTTCCTTTGAAATGCTATGTAAAAGTCTGCCACTAACTTGTTGACTCATTGAAGTAACAGCAGAACTAAAGTAAAAAGAATCTTATCCCTTTTTCCACATCTAACAACATACAAGTTTCTGAGGTACGCTACATATGGTATCAGAGCCAGAGTTACAATATTCAGGACTATTTGGGCTCAGAATGAGAATTTGAAGGTAAGTAGATGTTAGAAAAAAACTAACCTCTTCATGTTGGATGAATGGCGGTGATGAACGTGGAAATGAATCTGCTAAGCAAGCTGACAGAGATGGAAAGAGGTAACTAAACGGATAAGGTAATGAAATAACATTAGAAAGGTATGCTACTTCATTGTCAGTGGATTCTAAACAAAAATGTACAAATAATCCTTCTGATCTTTATTTCTGCTTTTATTTGAAAACCCAAATGAAAATTCTGCATGGAGTATTTCCATATAATTTATGTGAAGGCTTTGGTGTTGAGGCTTCCAAATTGGGTACTGCAAGTTCTGTGTTGGAAAGCCATAGTTTGTGTAATTGTTGAGGAGTTTATTGAATTATGGCATTATGAATTTGGGGGTCGAAGAATTAGAACAGACATGGCAGTCACATGTTAGACAATGGGTTAAGTTCAAGCTATAGTGAATTTCAGGATTTTAAATTTACATTTTAAATTTTAACTTTTGGCTTATGTAACACAAGAATCATGTGCGGAAGAAAATTGTGATAGGTTGCACTGTAAGACACACAGTAATAATGTTGTTAAAAAAGGGGGAGCATTGAAAGGTGATCTTGATGAGATGACCCTTTAGGAGTGACTATCTAGCCGGAAAAATATCATGCGTAGTAAAACTATTTAAGCACCTCTTTATACTTGGGGATTGCACGCGAAACCATGAACAAATAAATTCCACAAAGGCATGTGGATGATCTACTCATCATAACATGATGGGTGGTTTGATGACAACCAGGTCACACTTCTGATCTAGGTTTGTTTTTGAAAGGTTTGTTTCCTTTGTAATTCTCCTTGGGCATTAGCACTATTTGAAGAATTGCCTTGTTATCTAAATCATCGCGTATTGAAAGTAAATGCCGTGAATCCTCCAACCACTTTGCTTCAACATTCGTATCATTTGTTTCATATCTGAGTTTATTGCCCATTGAAAATTGCGGGATAACATTTGGAACTGCTGCTAATATACGAAATCCATTTGACCTTGGGGTTGAGCATTCAGATTGAAATCCTCGATTGGCTTCCAAATTTAATGAGGTATCAGTTATGAATCTGTTTGCTGACATTGTATTAGTTGGAATCTGATTCTTGGTAGTTTCTTTCTGATATTTAATCTCCTCCCTTGCGACTTGAATACCAAAGATCAAATTAAGTGCTTAAAGAATGTCGACACATTTCTTGACAACGGCAGGAAAATGAAGGTTTGGAAGTGGTTAACGGTTTTGATTTGTGGTGATAAATTCATTATTAGAGGTTTTGAAGTTTTGTGTGTTAAGACCTATTGCTTGTTTAGTAAAGTCACAATGGAAAAATACAAAAGAAGCCGTATCCCCTTATGAATCATGACATTGCTGGATTGAGCATTGAAAATGATTAAAAAGAAAGGTGAATGTACTCTTCATCCAGGTTGACCTCGGTGGGGATGTTTTGGATATTAGTGAATGATATTGTGCATACTGAAATGTTTATGTGTAGTTACAAGTATGAGCTTCATGATTAAGAAAATGAATTCTTAGAGTCATGCTCTTATTAAGTGCACATTCTGGAATTGGTTCGTTGTTGCTTGGATTGAGTTTTAATTTTGAACTATCCTATGTTTTGATTTGCCCAATGGCTCGCATTGTTTTTGTTATTGATATGCTAACATACCATTTTATTGCTATCATATGTCTATTTTTAGATTCTAACAAGAACCCTAGAATTGAATTCTAATGCTAGATTAAATGATCTTGTTGGTGGTCTTGTGAATGAAACCATTAAGAATTTGGGAACATGGTTGTTGTTTAGATGGGAAATATTAAGAGCTGATATGGATTTGATAATGATAAATAAGTTGATGAATGCTGTATATTGTGATATGCTAACATGGCAGGATAGGCCAGGAACATTAACGGTTGGAGCCAACCATTAGGAAATATTTGTTGCCATAGATAAGGAGGTTAAGTATGGGTAATGTTTACTTAATATCATTGTTGAACCTCGAGTGTTTTTATAAACAAGGGCTAACTGTCGATGATGTTGTTGGCATACTAACATTGCAGGCTTCACCAAGATCATGACCATTGCTACATCGAAGTACATTATGGTACATAAATCTGCCTGTGTATGTAAGTTACGCCCCTTCACTCAGAAAAGGGGTAAGGATTGATTCTCTTGTCTTGTTTAACAAGTATGTGTAGCTTGTGAATGACTATTAAAAATTGATACAAATTATGATAATTGATTATTGAAATTTTGGGTTGTCAATGGAAGCTTTGACTCGCTGTGTAGTTGAATCATGAACCGATACAATGACAATAAAGTCATGAAAGCACCCTAGAGTGTGCTTTGCAATAATCAAAGTTAAGATTTGTACAATATGAACAAGGAAAATTTGGATGCTGCGGGAGCACAGTGGTGTTAGGCAAGTGATTGCCACGTGAGCACACTGGTGTTAGGAATACATGCTGCAGGAACACAGTGGTGTTAGGCAAGTGATTGCCGCGTGAGCACACTGGTGTTAGGCATACATGCTGCAGGAGCACAATGGCGTTAGGCAAGCGATTGCCGCGTGAGCCCATTGGTGTTAGGCATGGGGTGTGGAAAAAGACCTAGGCAAAAATTTTGGACATTTGGAAAGACAGGACGTTGTTTGATGTCACTGAGGAGAGTAACCTCAGAGTTATTGCAAGTCCACACCAGAAAAAAGGAAAGAGAAAACTCAAAGGGAGTTTGGAAAAAACATAACGAACATAAAAACATGTTAAAATAACCTTTCCCAAAGACTGTTACATTGCTTAATGTGGAAAATGGTTCCTCAGGTAGAGGACGACCTAATTGACCAAATGTTGGAGATAAAACCAACAGAAAAGGGGAGTAACCATGTTTTTATTATGAAAATGATTGGATATCATGGCATAGAGGGACACCAGAAAAATTGCATGGCATATGTTTAATTGAATTACAATTTTTGAACATGAATTGCTGAGAAAATTTTGGCTAGACCCAAATTGTGTTGCAGGAAACTGCAGGTCTTGAGTAATAGCGACTTGAGAAGACACAAGGAAGATCTATTGTGATCAGTAGGGAAATGGTGAAGCAAGAGAGGACACCTCATGAAAGAAAGAAAGACGGGCTGAAAACCCAGAACACCGAGGACGGTGTTATCCTCAAGGGGGGGAGGATGTAATGTCCCTCCTAAATGCCATCTATATTTTGTAATGGTTAATGTGTATTGTACTCGTTTTGCCAGTGAGGAGCTCAAGGCCAAGGCCCCGCCAGTAAAACCTCAGTAACTAGGTGATTAATTCCCAAGTGTGGAGATGAGGCAAACCAAGAAAATATATTGCGCAACTTAAAGCGATTGAAAACTAATCCACTAGGAAAGGGTAATCAATGAGGAAAGCCTTGGAGGTCGAGTTAAGGTAACGGGGTATCACCGAGTGTTGACGTAGGAACCGGCCACCTTCCTCACTTTCAACCTTAAGACACTTACGAGACACTATTCGATTTTCTCGCACACTTAAATTCGGGTAATTTACTCCTTGTGGGCTTGCGAGCCTAAGGTTTGAACATGAATATTTTTTTCGCATAAGACACACCTGATTACCAAAAGGTAAGTACAAAATGTAAGATACAGGTAGACTTTACCGAGGTTTTATGAGGAATAGAAACCTTCGCCACAATGAGGTTACTTCCACCTCACCTTTAATCAAAGGCATTCAGAAGACATATAAATTATAAGGAATTATGCGTAATAACAAGAAAACACACACACACACACACACACACACACACACACACACATATATATATATATATATATATTCATTTATATGTGAGAAAAGAATTCCCTATAATGGGATTTTTAGCGGAAGAAACTTGAAGTAGAGGAGCTTACTATAAAGTTCATGCACACTATAATAATGAAGCATGATATAGTAAAATGGAATTTCATGCTTACATATATATATTGGAATTTTTAATTATACGTAAATATATATATAGATAAAACATAATATTTAGGAATACAAATATTAATTCAATATTGGATTTCCTTGGGTAAATGGCATAGAACAGTTACCGTGAATCAGGCAAGCGTTACTTAATGAATACTGTTGAAAGACGTGAGTTAGGGACGCGTTACCTAATTACCGGACTTAATAATTATTATGATGGATTAATAGTTTTAAAGCACCAGTGATTAAGCGGAATTTGGGGCTCAAGAAAACCCAGCTAAATAGCTACAACTTTAATATCTATTTTACCCAATAGCAGCAGGCTTTTCGGCATTCTGCATTTTCTGGCGTTTCAGCAGCAACATTAACTGCTCTACTCAGCCATTTGAAAAGATATTCAATTTTCTCTACTGCGGGATATTCAGAATTGATTGCGCTGCTCTGGCAGGGAGTATTATTTATACCACACGGCAATCACGATATCAGGGGGGGGGTGCGTGGGAAAAAGAGAAAAGAGGGGAAAGACGCGAGGCTCGGCGGCGCTCGACCAAGATCTGCGTGCCAGTCCAGACATTGGGTGACTTTCCCATAGCATCTTCCTTCCCTGATATATTAATATCTGCTTGATCGTTCGGGAGAGGGGAATTTAGAGGAATTTAGAGGATGGATATGGTCACTAGCTCAGCAGAAATACACGATTCCTCCACATGTCATTTCATTTCGGCGAGCAGCAATTATCAAACCACGATATCAGGTACGGGGAACTTTGCTGGTGGATTTGCATTACATGAGTAACGTTATCTGCGCAGAATGAAACTGTTGCCATTTGCTTTGTATATTCATTGTTCTGGTTATATTCCCCTAACTATTTCCTTATGGATCGGAACCCATGGAACTTGATGGCCGTGGTTACGACTGTCATGATGATATGTCTTTCAATTTTGGCGTCGCCTGATAGATGCTGGTTATGTTTCTGGTAGCATTGTTATGGGTTTGAATCTGTAAGTTTTTTTTTACCACAAGGCCAACGGCTAGAGGGATCTAGCAGTATGTTAAACCTAGCCTGAGTGAGCTGCGACATACCACCTCAGTATGATCATTTTAGATGGAGGTTGTCCTCCTTTTTAATTCTACGACCCTATGGGAGCAGACTAATCGCGCGAGCGCGTTAACGGTCTTGCACACCTTTCTTTCCTTGTTACAAATCGATACAGGGGTTGACATAGCTGAAATGAATGTTGTTTTTTCTTTCTCTGCGCTTGAGCAAGTTAAAGGTTGGTAAAGACCTGTAAGTTGTGGTGTCAGTTCAACCTTGTTTTTAGCAGAGTCCAAAGCTAAGGAAAGGGGTATTCATAGACGAGACCAGAAGAGCTGTTTTTGTCTTGGGGTTCAGCTGGAGTTTAAAAAGGGGTATTGTCGAGACCCAAAATGCCTACCTTCTCTACGATCCATATTGGATCTCACCTCCCAAGGCTGGGAGCGATAACCCTAACCTCTGCATACCTGTAAATTGCTGCCCTGGAGCACCCAGTCGGGTTTGTCTAATTTCCCTTTGGATGAATACTTTCCTGAAGGACTTCACTCTGTCAGTATGAAGTGCGCCTTACTCATGACATTTTTCTGAGTGTGTTGATTTATGTTGCGATTTATTTAGGAGTCTGTATTTTCCCTTGAAATGTAGGTTGCTTGTTTGGTTTGGGTGTCAAGGGTTCGTTCCACCAGAAGTCATCCCAACATGCAAACAGTTCCAGCAAGTTAGTTGCGAATGCCCTCCTTCGTTGTCACAGAATAGTGCGTGCATACATCGAAATTGGCATGGGATGTGCTTCGTAGGGAATGCCACCAAAATAGAATCGAAAGGGCTCTTCCATAACCTTAGATTTGAATTCTTATTATGGAATAACCCGTATGCTAAGCTTCACCGTTTCTCAAAAATAATTAATTACCTGACATAGGTTTTTAGCCTTAAGTGTTACAAACTTAGGGTTATACTATTGTGGAACCATGCATAAGATATTCTTGGGGGTCTCCTCGGGACATTAAAATGTCATATGAACATATAATATAGTCCGAAGAATTGAAGCATGGATATGATGCCCACATGGGAATAGTGGTACGACATACTATACCATTTAGTGGTTTGGGTAATAAACCGTATCAAAACTGTGTTGAAGCTATAAAATGTATTTTTGATAACTCTGGATGGGAGCAAGCATCACCTTCAGTCGATGATAGTCTCTCTTATGATAATCAGAAAGAATGGCAACAAGGATGTTGCAGAATTGTATCCCCTTGTTTGAATGAAAAATATATGAAAGAAACGGTTTGGTGGACGTAACCCCGGGTTTGGGGTGAACCACGTACATGTGTTGTCTTTATGGTTTCTTGTGTGTCTATCTTATTTTCTTGTGGCTGATTGTTACTTTCCGTATATTATTTTGTACATATGAGAGTGTTTGGCGAATGGATCTTAGCACTGTAAAAGATAATCAAAGAATGTGAATATTATCTCAATATTTTCTCCTGTAACTTAGTAGGGCATATGTTGTTGTAACACTTGTGATCATGAATAGGTTTACATTCAAGAAGTAGTCATCAACTGGACTATAATCCGAAGGTTATAATGTCTGCTATTGTTTTATATGGAAATGCATCTTATACAATTCATTATTTGAAATAAACCATGAATAGTCCAATGAATCAATCATCTTTGTTAAAAGGATGGTAGCCCAAAAAAACCAGTTATCTTGATGGTGGATACATGGTGGCTAAAGTTCTGCTAGTAATGAAATAATAAGTCCTTTAAGAGAAATCCATATGGTTAGTCAACAGATTAAAAGAACATGGGGAATACGTATTCTTCCAATAAGAAGAATATTTAATGATGTGAATAGTAGAAGGCACTTGTATCAATAACCATCTTAGTGAATTTGAGGTAGATTGCACGTTTGTTTTCTGTCTAAGGGATGGACGTACATTAACAGATGATTGTTATGCATGGGGTTTTTGACATTAACAAATTGATGGGATATGTTCCTTTGAAATGCTATGTAAAAGTATGCCACTAACTTGTTGACTCATTGAAGTAACAACGAAACTAAAGGAAAAAGAATCTTATCCCTTTTTCCACATCTAACAACATACAAGTTTCTGAGGTACGCTACACTCCCCATCCTCTATATGAATTTCCATGTTTTCATCTTCATTTTCCATGGTTTGCAGACGAAGCCTGCGATACTGAGTTACCTAAAGTGTTAGCTCTCGGGGTGAATCTGTTACCATAAGTACGAGGTTTGGATTGTCCTCCTCTGAAGTACAATCGTGGAGCCTTCCCTGTAACATACTGATTGGATCATATCAAATTTCTTCCTCCCTTTACATCTGATATATCCTCAGCACAGCGAGCATACTCAATTGCCATCGAAACTGAAGATGGCTTCCGCATCCTTACTGTGGCCCTGATCTTGTATTTGATTCCATACACAAATCACTCCACCTATCGATCATCCAAGTATAAGTATAGAACATACGTTACTATTTCCATGAATATAGATTCATACCCTTCCACTGTCATGTTTCCATATACCAAAGAATGAAAGGAACATGCCTGCTATTCCTCGTAATAAGCCGGAAGATACTTCATGTTGAAACTCTCCTTGAATAACTCCCACGAAATAGTCAAAGGAGTAAGATGCAATTGTTTCTCCAAGTCAGACCACCAATTTAGGGAATCACCCTTTAGTTGAAATATGGCCATTCTAGCCTTGGAACTGGAGGTATACTCGTTCAGTGTGAAGCACCTCTTCTTACCCTCAAGCCATGCTTCGACATGCTTACTCGGTCATCCTCTTGAAAAATCAGAAATTTTTTATCTTCTGCATCTCTTTGGAAATATCCAAAAGAGGTTCTTTCCTCGGGTTGTGTGCGCTCTCAAAGTTTTCTCACCTCACCTGTGTGGTTTCGACCTCCACGAGCTTCTCCAACTTCCTGTTTAAAGTGACCATAATGGTTTCCAAGGACCTCAGTATGACCTTCATCTCGGGAGTGGGGGATTCTCTAGGTGACACCAGTGGTGATGGTGGTTAGCCTCGTCCTCGACTAATGCATTTTCTTACCATGATTGATCATGTTTCATGGAAACAACATCATATTATTAGCTTCTAAAGGGCATGTTGGTTGAGTTCTAAACTCTGCATTTTACAAAAGGAACTATAGTTCAAGATGTTTTGATGTTATTTAATGTTTGTGTAGTAGATCATTTAAGTGGTATTATCTCGGTGCTAAATTCAGTATTCTCTTTAAACTCTAACCCTATAAAATTTTACTATAATATGTCAGAAACTAAAATAAGTTTTTAATCAATTTTTTCTTTATATATATATATATATATATGTATATATATATATATATATTTACTTAGTCTTAATTAATTAAGATTACGACTAATACTTAATTAATTAGTATTTTATTTATACTTTCCAACTTATAACTCAATATTTAATAACTTAAAGAATTAAACTTAAGCTAAATTTAAATAATTCACGTTAGCAATTTACCTAAATAAATAATTAAATTTATGGAATCTTATAACAAAACAAAAAACAAAAAAAATTCAAATTTTAACTATATTTATGGGGCCTACCCTTAAACTACTCTACTGTACACAGAGCCCATGAAGACACCACGCGGCCCCGTCATGGTACTCCACCACAATGTAATGAAAACAAACCCTAAATAAGGTCAAACCCTAGTTTCAGTTAATTTTTTCATTTCGTTTTGGAGGAGCTCCGCTCTGCAATAGCTCTACAATGACCTGTAGTAGGGGTAAGTCCTGGTTCCTATGCTAGTTAGTTTCACAGTTTAACAGTAGGGTTTTGTTAAATCAAGTTCCTTTTTTTTCATTCCCTTTGGTCGAGGTGTAAAGGCTCTTAACCAAGCTATCGAGTTTGTTCTCATAGTTTCACTTTGAAGTTTTCTCTTAGATGTGGCTTACTTTTATTTTTCATTGATGAACCATTTGATATCATTTTTAGCTTCCTTAGTTTTGTATTCTAGTCTTGCCAATATTTGTGTGAGCTGGTATAGGAGCTTGAATCTATTAGTTCCTTACACCACTTTTTACCACATGAATGGGGAAAACCAGAAGCCCCTTCAGCTTCCTTTGGGTTTCACATTTCTCATCTACATAGACCAGGGGAACAACCTTTAATAATTAAAGCACAACCTGTATACAACAACCAGAGTTAGGGCCTTCAGGAGTTGTTTTTTTCACTTTGCCAAGGCTGCACCTAGCCTAGGTATGGTCCAAAGTC
>LPNX011022895.1:0-20620 GCA_001517045.1 Pseudotsuga menziesii | reverse complement strand
TATATATATATATATATATATATATATTATTTCATGGAAATAAAACACAGTCACTAATTCTTGTTGAATTCCATGCAGATGGATGCCCTTCTGTATTTGTGTTTGACGTGTTTTCATATAAGTTATTTCTCATTTTATTGTTTCATAATCATTTTTTTTTACTCTAAATTTTTTTTTTTTTCTTTCATGAATTTAAATAAGGTTTGAATAGTTCAATGTTCTGAACCATGTTATTCAAATTTTATTACCTACCGAATCTAGCATAAATATGAATAGTAAACTCCCACATTTTTAATCGTAACCCTCGTGAATGTGGAATTTCCCTTGTGAAGGGATTGTCCCACAAATTATATTCTCAAGTTTAAGGTGAGGATGTATAGAAGGAATTTTTTAACTAGGAGCTACATACGCATTAGTTTTTACCTTTTTTTTATATCGTTAACATTCGTTTTTCTATCAGTCCCCATGTTACTAACTATTTTAAAATACTTACTCAAGACTATTGGCTCGGATGTAAGATCATATTAAAAAAAAAAGTAAATACAAGTAGAACCATCCATTTAGGCATCGTTTTCCCATTTAATAAAGCTAACCTAATCAACGAGCCTCCTATCCTGTTTAAAGAGTGAGGGCACATCTACCTCATAGATTGAGATATAAGTGAGATTGGGTGATGACGTGGAGAGTGGTTTATTACACAGATAGTTCCTAGTTCCATTTCTTTCTGCTATATATACATATTTGAAGTTAAAAAAAAATGTCTCTAAATTGCTCCCTTACAAGTGAGCTGGATGAGGGTAGGTTCTATTGAATACAAATTCGTTGTGTTGTGATATATGTGTTATAGCAACCCTCCATTACGATATTCCAGTTTCAAGCACAACTTTATAGCATCCCCCCCATTACTAAAAGTAGCATGGCGCACAAGATATCTGGGTATTCCCTCATGGTCATGAGAGCTGGGTTCAACCCCCTTACCATTTACTTTCAAGCCGCACAACCCACCTTGAGCACAAACAGTCCCTCATTGGGTTGTGATATCATTGTTCTAGTTTTTGTTTTTTTTTTGTACTTAGCATGTGGACCACTATGGTAGTGCACAATTATGAGCACATGACCTCTCTTCTCTATCATGCTTCAGGAAACGCTGGTCAATAACGATGAAGGTATTTCATACTTCTCTTGGCTAGTATGTTTTGTGTGAGCACTTCCAACAGATGCTCACACACAATAAATGTCAAAAATCATTTTTCTAACAAATTCAAATGGAAATCTATAATATCAAAGTTGACGCCTTATTTAAGTGAGATGACATGTGAATAAAATTCCATGGGGTTTGAGTCGGTGCCCCTTGATTTCTACAAGAAGATTATTCAAAATATATAAGGCCCTTTCCTTCTCATATTTATTTACTATCAATATATATGGAGTATTTCCTAGCCACCAAAACTATTTTATCATAATTTCTATCTTCACATATAATCAGTTGCTTATGGTTCTTTTAAAATAATCTTCAAGTGTATGAGGGTTATATGAATAATTACCTAGATTATATTGCATTGAAAACACTTATATAAGCTTACTGCAAAATGGTCATAGCATTTCATTATAATTATATGGTATAGACGTGTATAGTAATAAATACCAGAATATTGGTCAAAGTTATTACATAAAAAAAAGTTCACGAAACAAGAACTCCTTTTGCAAATATATATTAAACTTGGAATATATGTTGGATAATTGTATGGAGATGGATGTAGTGAATATAAAAAAAAATATTGGAGATATTTCTACAAAATTTTCATTTATTCAATTTCATTATAATACATGAATATTTCTAATAGTGTTTTCTGCGGTTTTGTGTAGGAAATCTTCAGTGGTAAGCACGGGTAGTTTTGAGCACAGGTAGTTTTGAGAAGGATATTTTGAAGAGACATTTTAATGTAATATTCCTGTCGAAATTTGTAGACTTAGATTATATTATATTTTGAGAAGTTTGAGGTGTGCACAATCCCTAAGGTCTAAGTGTCCAATCCTTGGATTTGATACCATCTATAGTGCTCAACCTCCTCGGCTGAGAACTTAGTGAGAATATGTAAGCTCTCTCCTTCTGAAAATAAAAGATAAAGAATGACATTTTGTTTATATTAATCTCCTGGTTTTGTTATAAGTTTGTTACCTCTAAGTCTGTTTTTTTTTCTTTTTTTCTTTTGAGTTGAGAGTAATTAGTAGTAAGAACAAGTGCAATATTTTCACATAGAATTTTACAAGTAGTTAGGAATTTTACTATTAATTATTCACAGCATAAATACATTTATTCTTATTCCAACAATACAGAAAATTACCCGGAACTTTATGCAAGGTGAAGATAGTTCCCTACTCCTTGCTCCTGTAGCCTTGCCTCTTGCTCGTTCGAGCCTTGATACCAAATTGGATGATCCATCCTATCGACTAGCGTTAATTGTGCTAAACCTAGGAAACCGACGAGTTTCCTAGCCCATATGCCGATAAACCCGATAGCAGGTTCCTTGTTTCTCGACTTTAATTTTTTTGGCTCTTGAGTTAACCCCCTCCTCTGTTACAACACCATATTTCTCTTTTTCTTCTAAAATTTTCACCCAAAATACTCTCCCAAAAAATCCTCCTCCAAAACCATTTGATCCCCCTACTTATACCTCCTTCCCCTCTTTTCTTCCATCACCTTCCCTTCTTCCAGTGCCTCTTTCACATTAAAATACTAAGTATTATTTATTCCTTTCTTGGGCAGTCCAACTAGTTCAGACTATTTAAGAAATTAGTTGTATGTTAATAAATTTTATTGAGCTCTCCAATTCCTCACCCTTCACGAGGCAGCGGGAATTTATTGAATGGTTATCCCATTGAATTGAATATGTTAAATTTAAAACATAACCGATTGAAAAATTACAACAATATTTTTTTTTAATTATTATGTTTAATGGTAGAATAATGTTAATAACAGTATTGCCAATTATTATTTGTTATTAATAACATAATAATAATTACTAAAAATAAACACTAATAATAAACTATAACAATAAATACATAATAATAACAATTAATATTATTAATGAGTAAATAATTAATTGTAGTTTTGTTATTAATTGGTTGAAATAATAACATTCACATGTATCTATTTATTGTTAAGTATCCTCGCACTAATGTGTTACCTTGTTTCTTAATAAATATAGTACATTTACAAATTTAAATAAATCATGATTACTAGTTAACCCATCCAACCATCCAAGGTTAATGTTTTTCAATTAATATTTCATAGTGGCATTACTTCTCTTAATTATTTTATACAATTAACAAATAGTTTTGTTGACTCATTCATACACATGCCCTAAAAACTTAAACATCCATTATCTAAATTGATCAATACACAAATATTTGGTTGTTTGTTACAACTTATATGATTATTTGACATATTACGTAGTTTTATATTCATACTAGCGTGCATGTGTGAGGTGTGCATGCATGGACAGTACATGCACAGAATGCACATGTACTATAACCAAACCACCTAAATTATATTTGATACTATTCTGCCTCTGCTCAACAGCCTTTAAAAAACATATTTCATCGAACAAAATCCTATTTTGTTTGATGAAATGTTAAGGTTTTTAAGGGATAAATTAAATTAATCTCCAACTACCGAAACGATGGTTTTTCTTGGGCTACTGATTCACTAAAATTTCATATTTCAACTATCCTTTGAGAAATCATATTGGATTAATGAAAAACTACTTTAAAGCTAGTGTTTTGATGAGTTTATACTAAGCAAGTCAAAGCATGAGTCTTCATGATCATTATTTGTCATCCTGGGCTTCTATATTATCCAAAGCATTAGAAATTTATTTCATTGGTTACGTTGCCATGATTATTTATAGGGTCTTATCATTATGGTTTCCATGTATAGTCCGAGGTATGGTTATCAAAGAGCAAATCCTTGTTACTCCGATGAAGCCCAAACATACGTCTTGCGTGCCATATCCTAAGCTACAGACCATTATTTATATTGATATTAATTTACATATGGTGATATTTAAAGGTTCAGTTTCAAATTGCATTGTTTGTGGTTCTTCGCCACCTTTAAATGAATGGGCCGAATATATGATATGATATGCATGTATTATGGTTTCGTCGAGATTGATTTATGTCACAGCTTATATCCCGGTTCACCTGTCGCGAATCCACCACGATATCATCACACTGGTACTTGAACTGTCCGTCACATTAAGTCTCGGTACGTAACCTCTGTCGTGGCTACTTGGCAATAGACCACCTGTGCTACTTGCAGCGAAGAGTCTCCCATCATTTAAGTTAGGCTAAATTATGGTAATATCAGCCATCTAGGGCCTTCGACCGTCATTTATGTTATCAATTGATTACCCCTCTGAGCACCGATGCTTTCGTTCATGCCAGACTTACGAGGGTATAACCTGCGGCTATGTATGGCCGATTCTGTTCATCATCCCGTATTGCTCAGCCTTCATCCCAAGTGCTCACGACCTGGTCTTCTGTCGTTGGCTGAGTTGTGGTACCTATTCTGTGTGCGGTTACGCATTTGTTATCAAACACTGATGGCTCCTGTCGTAAGGGTTGAACCCTATGAGATGACCCTGTTAAGCTCAAACCCTGAGCTCGCAGAAAAAGTCAGGAATGTGGGGTGGATGCCGTTCTTTGAGAAGTTTTCCGACTCGAACCCTAAAGTTACTAGAGTCTTTGCCCTATCGCTGGTTAATTACCAAGTAGAGGTTGGTGATCTTTGCTTTCGGGTTGATGAAAGATCCATAGCAGCCGCAACAGGTTTGTCTCTGACTGGTCAGACGTGGTTTAAATACCAGCGGATGGATATAACTGAATGGAGACGATTTTTAAAGAATCCGGTTCAGGAAGTTTCTTTTCGAGCTGGGGTGGCACATAAGTATTTCCTGAAAGAATGGCATCTTGTCCTTGATTTGATTCATAGATATATTACATGCGAAGGACTCTTATCATTGGCATACGTATATCATCTCCGTCTGATGGGTGTTTTTATAGGGTTTCCTCTTAATTTGCCTTACTACCTTCTACACAGATTATTTAAGATGTCAAATGCCATAAAAAAGGGGCCTAAATATGTCAGCCACAGTATTTTTCATCATGGTCTGGTTCGAATGTTGATTGATCACGAGCTGTTGAAGTCGGGTCTCTCATGGGAGCAGTTTGTAGAGTCAAATGGTTTTTCATCCTTTTGTCATTGCATGTTTGACAGTCCTGATGACTGTAGCAAGCATAGAGATTCAGGTTCGGCTCCGTTATTTTCTCCGCTCAAATCTCTATCAAACCCTAGCCGTAAGGGTTCCGAACCGTGTAAAGAGCCCATGAGTAATCCAGTGAACAGTTCTCATACCCCTATAGGTCCTGGGCGTGTGAAGAAGATTTCATCTCTGTCACCTGTTACTCCACCCAACAGTACTGATAAAATTGGTAATCATTGTGGAAACCGACCCAAGTCCAAGCTGGTTGGTAGGCTAACCAGAAATATGGCGAAATCTAAAATCGTTAAAACCCCTATCGTTAATAAGGTTCCGGTGGAAACGGTTGTGATTGATGATGAAGGAACAAATGCTCCTTCACCTGTTAATGACGATGTGGTTCATCTTGAGTTCATTTCTGATTTAGCTGGTGAAAGTCACCTTGTGACTGATAAAGATATGCCCAAAAATCCTTCTTTTCCTGTGGATGTTCAGTTAGTCGAGCCGCAATTTGATGATACCCTTGATCATGTCAATCCTCCAGCAGTGGATAAAGAAGTGCAGGAAGTTTTAGTTGATCATATGACTGATTCTATATTACAAGAAAAACCTGTTAAAACAACCCCAACGATTCTTCGTGGAACTGGGGAAACCATTCATCCTCTGTTCATAGAATGGAAGACAGGATGAATGAAATAGCAGCGAACCGTGATTTAATGAAATCTGACAATGTGGTGTTATAGAAGAAAGTAGAGGTGAGTGATCAACAGATTGTTCGCTTGAGGAATCATAAAAATAAGTTGATAAGGCGAGTTCTCAAAATGCTAGATGAAAATGAAAAGAGTGAAGAAAAGGTGCGCGAGCTCAATGCCCAGATAGCACTCATGCAGTTCAGATCTCCACCTTCGAGTTCGTCTAGTTGCGTTAATATTCAATTTTTTCATGCACCTGTTAAATTGTGACTATGTTGGATTTCTTGTTGTCGGTTTTTAATTTTCAATTTTGATGATCAGGTATTTATTTAGTTTATTTCTTGTTTATCGTTTATTATTTATTAATTCGATTAGTGTTATGTTAATTTTATTGTTTGATTTATTGCAGGTTGCTATTTGTGCTCAGATTTTGTCAACTGTCTATTTTTGCATGATCTCACATCAATCGGAACAGACCACATAATAAGCTTTCCAGGTGTTGTTTATTACTGGAATCTTTGATTTTCATGGATCGAATTGTTATCGTTTCATAGTGTTTTCCTTGTATTGAAAAATGACATGTTACACTTGTCATTTTTCATTGGACAATTAGTTTAATTCGATCTAGGTTATCTCGAGCTTTTAGGGATGTTTATTTTTGTAAAACATGTATAAAAGGGTTGAAAATTGAAGGGAAAGGGGATCGATAGTTAATGGAAGGGAAAAGGACAAGACTTGGTTTGATTTCGTTGTGACTCTGGACAGCTATCGGTCTGCAACCTCAATCTTTTAAATTGGTGATACTATTATATATGTTTACTGTTTGAACACTTTACATATGTTCCTGGTATCTGTTAGTCCTGTTATTTCCTTTTCATACTTTATTATGTTTGTTAAAATTCTCTGTAGAAGTTTACAAACATACATTTCTCGTGTAATTATCGATTTTCATGCTTTCAATTTTGCTAATATATCATGTTATGTAATTGGCAATCGACATTAGTACTTATATGATTTGTAATTGATTACTGTATGGGCCTGGTTAATGTTTATCTTATTTAAATATTACCTATGTGTATCCATGTGGTAATTATATTAGCATTAATTGATCTCATGGTTTATTTCTCTTATTGCTCCTGATTAGGATAATATATAGTTAGGGTTATATATTGCTTATTTCTGTTCATTATATTACTTGAAAACCTATTCGTATCAGATTCTGTCTCTATGAATTATATTCAGTTTATCCTTTTTGTAAATGATTGTACAAGATTGTATATAGCAGGTTTGTGTACAATATTAACTATGTTTATATTTTATCTTTTCAGCTTTTGTATCTTGTATTTATAATTCATTGATTTAAGTTGATTAAATCTGTTAATCTAACATCCTGTAGCATATAACCTGAATTAACTTTTGTAAATAATAAAGATAGGTTTCACTGACAATCAGTAGCATTAGTTTTAACCATTAGACTATTAGTGTTCCAGGCCAACAGAGCCTTTAAACCTATCGGGAATGGCTACCCCAAACAGCTTGGAGCCTGCCCTAAGGATCCCGGTCTGGGTCGTATCCCTCGTTGCGGGCTTTGTCAAATACGCCCGTCAACAGATACTAATAATATTTTGTTGATGTATTTGTAACTTTGGAATATATTCACTTGTATATCTTATGTATTGTACCCCGATGTTTATTCCAGGAAGTATCTGTAATGTAATTGAGTCATGTCATGCCCCGATGTTCTGATCGGGAGATTCAATAAAGTAAACAAGTCATGTAAATTCTTTGAGGTTAACCCTCCATTGTAAGTAGAGGAAATAGTCCTGACAATTGAGTTAAAGTTAACCCTCCTTGTTGATGAGAGGTCAAAGTCCCCATAATTGTGGGGCACTAGGGTTATTAGACTCTCATAAAGATGTTGGCCCTGTTAAGTAATTGTTAGGTATGGATGACTTGTTGGAGTGGAATTTAAGTGAATGAAAGAATATAAATAGAGAGTGAGCCTCTCTATTTATAACACACACAGTCACTCATTGGGGCGCATGAGTGAGAGAGGAGAAGTTCTCTCAAGTGAGAGAGAGAGAGAACAAGCTGTTGGAGATCATCTTTACGTTTTTGGGTTTTACAGCTACCATTGGTGGTCATTATATCTCCGAGGAAGTTGCAGGGTTTTCTCCTTTATGGTTTCCCCAAGGAAAATTCTTTGTGTCTCTTGTCTCTTGTGTTTATTGATGTGCATGTTATTCTCTCAAATAACATCCTAAGATCATATTGCTTAAATGATAAAAATATAACATGGTATTAGAACAAACCTAAGAAGAAGACATTTGTGCAGCTGTAGATGTTGGGGGTTCATACTTTTTGGGTGTCTCTTCACAATCCATCATCAAAAGGATGATAGGCTAACTCTCCATTGAAGGGCGCATCTTTCTATCGAAGGAGAATTTGATTCCGAGCATTTTTAGTTTTTGCTGCAGGAAATTAGGGATTTTCTCAGAAGAGGAATTTTTGAGTGATCCCAGCATAGGATTACTCTCCTCATCAAAATCAAATATTAGAGACCTGGTTTGATATTTTTGGTTGGGTGAAACTCCAGGAAAGTCAAACCCTAGTTTGACACAAAGCTTGAAAAACCCTAAAATACTGAAACAGATAGTTTTTGGTATATTCACTATATCCCAAGATTGGAGAAGGAGATCATGTGCCTAAAATTTTTCACATTTCATCCTCCGATTCACTATATTCTAGGAGATATGATTCTTCTAAGTTCAGGTTCTAGCCTCTCCAACAATTCCTCCCCAAACAGGACACCTGGGGAGACTTCCTATATCTGAGGCTATGAAGGTCAAAATGAAATTTCTCAAGATGTTATAGAACGGGAACAGACTTTACTTTATTTGGTAAAAGTTTTAGACCCTCAAGATAAAACAGTTACACGTGGCAGTCCATACAACTTCGCTATGCTAAACAGTCCTGAAACATGTCACCTTGGGAAAACGCTCATAAGTCCCAATTGGTTAAACCAATTTTGATGAAACCTATGGTGTTAGAACAAGGACATATTAGGATACCTTTGTTCAATATATAAGACATAGAGGAGTAGTAATTTTATAGATACTACAGAAACAGTATTAGACATTTCTGTAGAAGAAATTGGTAAACTAGAACTTCCTGTTCGAGGAGCGTCCCTCCACTGTTTTCAGAAAATGAGTACATTAGACAACTCACCTTGAACAGTTCTATATTTCTATCCAATCAGATATAAAATATTAGAATTTTTAAAATTACGTTTCCTCTAACAAACCCTAGATCAGGCACCTATGGAACCATGACAAAGACCTCAAATTGGTAAGATCTAATCTTTTGCTATTTGCATTTGAGGTTCTCATTTATAAATGACTAGTCACACCAACTTGATGACAAGCTTGGTGAAAGTTAAAAATTCCAAGCATGAAAATATTGGATCTCACTGGTTCTTGAAGAAAATGAATTGGACACCTACATAAGTGGAGAGGTTCCAGTTCCAGAGGGAGATGAGGCTAAAATCCTTACACAATAAGAACTTGGTCAAGGCCAAGAAGATCATTGTTGATTCAATAGAGGATCACCTTATACCACATCTGTATTCCCTAGATACACCAAAAGAGATGTTTGATTCCTTGATTAGGCCATTTGAAGGAAAGAACATAAATCAGAAGATGACTTTAAGAAAATAGTTGAAGAATGTGAATACCCAGAATGTAGAGACCATACAGTCATAATTTACAATGGTCTCTCAAATCAAAGACCAACTTGAAGTGGTAGAAGAAGAAGTGTCGAATCTAGAAGTGGTGATAACCACCTTGAATGGTCTTTCAGGATCATAGGATTCATTCATTCAAGGATTGTATGCCGAAAGGAAGTGATTACTTTCAGTAGACTCTGGGAAGAGTGCACAGAAGTAGAAGCTCGACTCATAATAAGAGAAGAGAGGATGGAAGAAACTGAATATCTAGCTCTCGCGATTCAAACAATATCCCTCAAGCCATGAGGAATATGAACAACTCAATTCTTGAAGAACCTATCATCCATATTAAGCATTTGGATAATAAAATATGGTGTTATGAATGAAGAAGATGATGAAGCTGAAAGAAGGAGTCTACCCATGAAATAAATAAAGATAATTATTCAATTGTGCTCCCCTGAATTCATCAAAACGAGTAGGGCCAAATTGGTTCAAAAGGAGTTGGAAAAAATATTTCCATTGGGGCTCTTCATGATCCTTGATGTACTAATAGAACCATTGAAGGTGTTAGCACTAAATTTATTTTTATCGGAATTGGTCTTATTGCCTTCAAAATTTTAAGTTTTCATGGGTGATTGAGTTGGTTTCCAAAGTTTTCTCATTATGCTATTTCCAAGTTGGAAAAGAAGAGAAGTGAAAGGAATTTTAATTAAAAAGAGAAATAAAATTTTCACAAGCGGGGAAAAAATCTTTTTTAACTTTTTCATTTGTGTGCTGCACGCGAAAGGAAGGAGACAGTCCGCCATATTTCGAAACTCAACTTTTACATGTTTACAATCACATGAAAAATAGTGAAGATAAAGAATCTGATCAAGGAGATGGAAATTGTTTTTAATAGAGCAAGAAAAGGGAAGAAACCACTCAACAATGCAGAGGGGAATCCCAAAAAGAACATCAGCCCATAAGTGTTGTAGAAAAATATACAGCGAGAGAATTCGTGAAGGTATTGGTATGTGTTTAATGTCTTACAAACAGAATTTACATTGGAGAGTGTGCCAAAGCTTGGGATTATTCAATTGTTTGGAGAAACTATTAACAAATATGGCTACCTTGATCAATAAATTCATGGGATTTCTCTTATAGTAGATGATATTACAAGGGTATATGTTATATGTTCTCTGTTTATGAATTACAGTTAAACAATTCAAGGTTTCGAAGGAACATAGCATATTTTTTCTGAAAATGATTGTTTTAGTGACTTAATTCAAAGACATGTTTCAAGAAAACAAAGAAGAATTTAAAAAAAAAAAATAGTTTTTCATCATAACATTATGATCTACAATAACCTCTCAGTTTTTACCCAGGTGCTACAGATTGGGAGAATCAAAGCCATCTTCAGATTTCAAAATGACTGTTTTTGTCATCAAATTAAAATAATTTTTTACATCAAATGAAGATTAATTTTAAAAAATTGAGAGAGCTTTTTCTTCACGACATACCTATCCACAATAACCTATTTAATTTTTCACACAAGTGCTATGGTTTAGCAGAAATAAAGTCAGTTGTATAGGCCATTTTTCATGTTTTCCAAAGGACTATTTCAGCCATCAAATTCAAAGAATTGTTTTGGACAAATAGAATTTAATTTTACAAACATGAGAGAGGTCTGTATTCGTAATGGTCCTATAATTAAAAACCTCCTTCATTTTTTACACTCTAATCACAGGTTGGGAGAATTTAAAATATCTTCACAAGTAATTTTTCCAGAAATCTATAATTTTATTATGTGAGTCATCAGTTTCAAAGGAATATTTCAAGGAGCTTGAGATGATTTTGGAGAAATGAAGACATGGGTTATTTCAGGAACATCTCACATTATGAAAACCTCTCCCATATATCACAGATCTATCACCATTAGAGATATGCAAGAGAAATGTTGTTGTAACTGTTTCTATTTTTAGAGTTCAGTTAGGTTTTGAATTCAAGGTTAGGTAGAGGTTATTATTATATAAATTAAAATGTAATTGATAGTTTTAAAGGGGGGATTTTCAAGATATGAGAGGATCTACATTGTAATGGCTTCATGTTTTCAGTAGATGAATGAAATTTGTGGAGGAGAAATGTAAAACCTTTTTCATGGCAGAGATTCGTGTGCCATCTTTTTCTTCAGTAAGTAATTTCTTTATGTGACTATTTATCTTGTTTCCCACTCGATTTTGGATTTGCTTTCATGCTTGATCATTAGTGCTTATGGTATAGAATTCATCATGCATGCTCTAGGTCCATTGTTCAATCATTTTCAAAATATTTTCTTCTAAAGTCAAGTAGAATTCACCCTAGTTAGGTGCTTTGTTTCATGGGATGTCTCCCTTTGTCTACTAATCAACCTACTAATACCTCAAGACTGAGGAAATGGTGCCTACCTTTCCTCTTATAATAAACCTTCAAAACCTTACCTCCTACAACCTATTTCAAATCTAATTGTTGAATCCATTTCCCAATGGTCTTCTCCATGACTGTCCTACCAAGTCTTTTAAAACAAACTTGCCCTATTTGTCCAATCAAAAATATGACCTTCTAATTGTCCTTGTTTCAATATCTTGAGTATAAAGACTTTGTAAATATTGAGAGATCCCTCTCTGACTGTTTTAGTTCAGAAATACATTCTAAAGTGGTTTTTGTTGTTACCTTGGGATCTACCTTTCACAACCTGGGTACATTCTAAGTGTTAACAAGTTGGCGCCATTGCCGGGGAATGAAGGTTCAAATATTCCCTGGGTATAAACAACATAGTTTCATATTTGGTTATTGATGGTGAACAATAGTCAGATATCAGCAAGGTTGTGCATATTTCACCTCGCAACTCCATCTTCGAAGAATCTAGTTTTCAGAATTCCTATGGCGACTCCACTGTCAAAATATTGTAAAGTTTGAAGAGTTGATTCAGTATATTCATTTGTCGAGATGAGTTCTTTGTCTGCAAGGTATGCTCCTATGTATCGTGCTCACATTCCTGGTTTTCCAAATTGAATACCTAAAGTGGATTGGAAAAAAGGTCTTCCAAAGTTTAAAGATCAAAAGAATGATGATGATGCCCTTCATTTGGTCAGATTTCATATACATATACATAAGTTGGGAGTTAAATTACATGAGGATTCTTTAATGAAAATGTTCATGGCTACTTTAGAAGGAGATGCAAGGTCATGGTATGAAGGGTTACCATCAGAAAGTTTGTTTTCCCTTACTGATTTTCATACAGTAGTTCATGAACATTACAAAAACCAATATCCCTCCTTGTTGCTGGTTCAAGATTGTGGTACACATGTTAAAGGTTTCATTGAATATTTGGAAAACTTATATAATGATGATGAGTTAGTGGATGAAGAGCTTTTAGAAATTTTATATGAGAACCTATTTTAGAAAAAGGAAATATAAATTAGTTGTCTTCACATTCAAGAAAAATCTCAGTAGTTGATAATTTCTTCCTCTACTGAAAAAGACATGAGCCAAAACTCTGATTCAACCAGCTACATTTTGTTTCCTGAAGTAGATAATAATTTGCAGAAGTCTTTTCAATCTTTGTGTGACAAGGAAGGAAGTTGGGATGGTCAATCAAACCCTTCTTCATATTATTCAACTTCTGAAGTTTTGTTTCAATATAAGGCTACTTATTCCCAATCAGAAAATTCCTTTTTGCAACATCAATTTCCTCTAAGTTCTAATGCTTCTATGGGTGATTACATAAAGAATTCTGATTCTGCAAATTTTCAGTCTTACAGTCCCTCCACATATTTATTTTCTGAAAATACAATCAAAGAGAAATCAGACCTTGGATTAGAATTGGAAAAAAGATATGAGCATGAAGATGATCGGTCTAGTGATGTGAAAGAAGAGGGTTATACTCTTGATGGTTTTTCTGATGATTACGGTCAGCTTGTTAAACATTATGTTAGTGATGGTTTTCAAGAAAAATTTAGTCTACATATATATAATGAAAAGGAAGAGAAATCATGCCATCAATCTTAATATGTGAAAGAACGAACAGTGTGCAATAAACAAAGGGATCACAAACAAGGATATGAGGACTCTCAATGGGATGTTTCATTAAATATTTCCAATTCAGAAACATTTTGTCAAGAAGACATCTTTCTACTTAATCTTGTTGAAGAACAAAATGATATTCCTCTTGAAGTGCTTGAGAAGAATGGAGTTGTAAATATATTAAATGAAGTTGCTGATATATCATTGAAAAACAATCATGAGAATTCCTTTCAAAGCTCTTTTAAAGATCTGTTTCATAGTATGCAAGAAGAGTTACTTTTTGGACAGCATTGTCATGACAAACAAGTGATTCAGTATTTTGAAATTTATCATGTTTTTTATGATCCAATAGCAGAGTACATGGATAAATTTTTCAGATGGAGTAGTTGGTTATATGTTTGTAACAAAGGACAATTTTTTCATCATAACCTATTGCTATTTTCTTCTTATGTTCTAATTTCGATCAAGCTTGAGGAAGAAATGGAATTATTGGATAAATTGCTTGATTGGCTTCATTGGAAGTCAGATTTTGCTTGATTGGGAATTTGTTCTTAGTTAAGTAGGATAGGTAGGCATGAATAAGCTCGACATGGTGAGCATTTCTTTCAGCAATTTTCAGTTTGGTTTCAGTTTCAAGTGCAATTCAGTTACAGGTTACAGGTTGACAAAGTGGGATTTGTTTGAAAAATGGTGTCAGTGGAAGGTTTAGTTCAAAACAGGTTGAGAATTTCATACAAAAATTAAGAGAATCCCAATGGATTTGCACCTGGTATACCGAGTTGTTTGCTACCTCGCAGGGAGGATAGCATCCCTAGTTGGAGCCAGTTCTTAGCACTAAATTTATTTTTGTCGGAATTGGTCTTATTGCCTTCAAAATTCGAAGTTTTCATGGGTGATTGAGTTGGTTTCCAAAGTTTTCTCATTAAGCTATTTCCAAGTTGGAAAAGAAGAGAAGTTAAAGGAATTTTAGGTAAAAAGAGAAATAAATTTTTCACAAGTGGGGCAAAAAGCTTTATTAACTTTTGAATGAAATTTATAAAACGGGTTTTATAAACTTTATTTTATTTATATTCAAACTTATATAGTTTTGGATACTTTTTCCAAAGTATAAAAGAGGCCTCTTATTCACCAAACCAAGTCTTAATGAAGGTTTAAGCACTAAACAAGATCTATTACCTTTCTTAAGGTATAATCAAACCACTAGCACATAAAATAATCCAACGGCTAATGTAAAAAGTGAAAACTCATCAACAGGTATAAGTGTTTCTAGAGAGTAAAGTTGTGAGGTGGTTAAATTGGAAAGGTGGTAGCGGAATTTAAACCACTTTACATGTGGTAACTTTTGGTCAATTCCCTAGAGAAAAGTAGTTCGTGAAAAAAAAACTCAGTGGAGGCTCCGGAATAGACCATTATGTAAAGTTGACATGGTTTTTTAAAATATCATTTAATTTGTGTGCTGTGCGCGAAAGGAAGGAGACAGTTCGCCATATTTCCAAACTCAACTTTTACATGTTTACAATCACAGGGAAAATAGCGAAGATAAAGAATCTGATCAAGGAGATGGAAATCAATTTTAATAGAGCAAGAAAAGGGAAGCCACCACTCAACAATGTAGAGCGGAAGACTAGAAAGAACATCATCCCAGAAGTGTTGCAGAAATATATATAGTGAGATCATTCATGAAGGTATTGGTATGTGTTTAAAGTCTTACAAACAGAATTTACATTGGAGAGTGTGCCAAAGCTTGGGATTATTCAAGTGTTTGGAGAAACTATTAACAAATATGGCTAATTTGGTCAATCAATTCATGGGATTGCTCTTACAGTAGATGATCTTACAAGGATAGATGTTATATGTTCTCTGTTTATGAATTGCAGTTAAACAATTCAAGGTTTAGAAGCAACATAGGATATTTTTTCTTTCTAAAAATGACTGTTTTAGTCATTTCATTCAAAGACCTATTTACAAAAAAAAAAAAATTGCTTTGCAAGAACATGAAAGAATTTTTTCATCATAACATTATTATCTAAAATAAACTCTCCCATTGTTTACCTAGGTGCTACATATTGGGAGAATCAAAGTCATCTTCAGAGGGAAAATGTTCAGATTTCAAAATGACTGTTTTAGTCGTAAAATTAAAATAATTGTTTACGTCAAATGAAGATGAATTTTGAGAAGGTGAGATATTATTGTATTAAAAACATACCTATACACAATAACCTCTTTCATTTTTCACACAGGTGCTATGGTTTAGCAAAAACGAAGTCAGTTGTGCAGGCCATTTTTCATGTTTTCCAAAGGACTATTTCAGCCATCAAATTCAAAGAATTGTTTTGGACAAATGGAATTTAATTTTACAAAAATGAGAGAGGTTTGTATTTATAATATACCTATAATAAAAACCCTTCCTCATGATTTACACAGTAAACATAGGAAGGGAGAATTTAAAATATCTTCACAAGTCATTTTTCCAGAAATCTATAATTTTATTATCTGAGTCATCCGTTTCAAAGAACTATTTCGAGGATCTTGAGATAATTTTGGAGAAATGAAGACATCGGTTTTGTCAAGAACATGTCCAGTTATAAAAACCTCTTCCATATTTCACACTGCTATCACCATTAGAGATATGCAGGAGAAACGTTGTTGTAACTGTTTCTATTTTTAGAGTTCAGTTAGGTTTTGAATTCAAGGTTAGGTAGAGGTTATTCTTATATAAATTAAAATGTAATTGATATTTTTAAAGGGGGTATTTTCAAGAGAGAAGACGCTCTACATTGTAATGGCTTCAAGTTTTCAGTAGATGAATGAAATTTGCAGAGGAGGAATGTAAAATGTTTTTCATGGCAGAGATTCTTGTGCCATCTTTTTCTTCAGTAAGTAATTTCTTTATGTGACTATTTATCCTGTTTCCACCACCATTTTGTATTTGCTTTCATGCTTGAGCATTAGTGTTTATGGGATAGAATTCATCATGCATACTCTAGGTCCCATTAGAGGAAATTTGGGGTCTAAAATGGGCCTTATAAGAAAATGTGCCAAAATAAGTTTTTGTGAGTTGGAATTCAAGAACCAATAGAATTTCAATAAAATAAGTCAACCATAATGGTTGAATTGACATATTTGTCATTAAAAAAAACTACTTTTTTTGTTCGTATTTTCGACATATCTCATTGTGTTTTTACTCAAATTTCGATCGGGAGAGCTTGTTGGATACAGAATTTGATTCCGCATCCAAAGAGTACCCACACTGCATACTTTTAACAGATGCCACTACCCCAAAAACAAGAAATACCTGAAAAAACGTGATGATGACATCATCATCACGTTTTTTCAGGTATTTCTTGTTTGGGGTAGCGGGGTCCGTCAAAAGTATGCAGTGTGGGTACTCGTTGGATGCGGAATCAAATTCCGCATCCAATTAGCTCTCACGATCGAAATTTGAGTAAAAACACAGGGAGATATGTCGAAAATACGAACACAAAAAGTAGTTTTTTTCTTTCTTCCTTCAAAATTAATCAATATTATTTTATTATTTTAACTATTATTTTATTATTTTAACTATTATTTTATTATTTTCCTTAGGAGGCCCATTTTAGACCCCAAAATTCCTCTAATGATTGTTCAAGAATTTTCAAATTTTTTTTTTCTAAAGTGTTGCAGAATTCACCCTAGTTAGGTGCTTTGTTTGATGGGATGTCTCCCTTTGTCTACTAATCAACCTGCTATTACCTCAAGACTGAGGAAATGGTGCCTACCTTGCCTCTGATCATTAACCTTCAAAACCTTACCTCTTGCAACCTATTTCAAATATGATTGTTTACTCCATTTCCCAATGGTCTCCTCCATGATTGTCCTACCAAGTCTTTTAAAACAAACTTGTCCTATTTATCCAATCAGAAATTTGACCTTCTGATTGTCTTTGATTGAATATCTTGAGTATAAAAACTTTGTAAATAGTGAGAGATCCCTCTCTCCCTGTATTAAGTCAAAAATACATTCTAAAGTGGTTTTTGCCGTTACCTTGGGATCTACTTTTCACAACCTAGGTACATTCTAAGTGTTAACAGAAGGGATTCACGTTCCAAATGAAATGATGCAAGTGGGACTTTCGTGACATAAAAAGTGTTATGCATATTAAAGTATTGTTCTTTCTTGTGTATCCATCTAGTTGGATCATCACCATTGAAGCGGGGGAAATCAATATTCGGCCCGTGAAAGTTGGTGGAAGCAGAGAACTCAGTGCCTGCAAAAGACTCAGGTTGTTGTAAGTTTTCCATGGATGAATGCTGAAGATGGAGGTCAGAAATATTTGATCCAAATCTTCAATTTTGGTCTTGATGGTGACAAGTTCTTCTTCCATTTGTCTATTTTCTCCTGCATAGGTCACAACTATAAGCAAGAAATTATTTTTTTTCAAAAATGGGCAGAAAAACAAAAATAGAGAAGGTTTTAGAAAAGTAAAATTTTGAGTTGGGAAAAATGTGAGTGGGTAACTAGGCTGTGGATACTTTTTGAGCGACAAGGAAACAAAAAATGTGAATTTCATAAATAGGGTGAAAGAATGAGAAAATTCGTCAAAGATGGACAATGAAGCAGAATTCATAAACAAACACTGTGGCCAAATTTTGAAGGCGATTGGGTGAGAATTGAAGAAGTTATGACAAACCGTACAAAATAAACAACTATGGAATTTTGAGCTTCGGGAAGTGGAACTTGAGATAGGGTCCTCAATGAATGAAATATGTACAATGGAATGACGGGGGTTACAGTGAATTTTCGAGGGAAATAGAGCTAAAACAAAGAAGATATGGCAAAAATCATACTTTATTTTATTTGTATTATTTTGAATTTGTTTTTTGCTAGAGATGATGTGGAAGCTCTAGAAAAATGTGCTTTACCAAGTGGAAATGGATATGGACCCCAGGTATGTTCAACTTCCAAAATGTTCATGAGAGTCACTCAGCCACCAAGGCTATCTAATGGCTTGCATATTGGGATAGTACCCCTCACTCCACGGCACAGGTAAAACTGCTAATTACATGGCCACAATCGACAACTCTTTGGTTTTCTTCTCAATGGCCAGCTACTTCAGGGTTCCTGTGGTACTCCTCACAATGCGTTTTAGGGATATGCCCAAGTACTTCCCACAGTTAAATAGATAGGTTTTATTCCCTAATATGAATGAATGATATTGCTGCAAGAAGAAGAAATACTGCAATAATTACAGTTCCAGAAAAAATGTGGTGGAAATTCCACCCAATGCCCAAAAAAACCCATAATTAGAGCTAGGGTTTTGAGAGGAAATTTTTTAAAATGAGCATAACCCAACCTATATTGCTCAGAATCAATATTATAAACTTTGTCTGGAACTGTAACAACCACTCTACTTCTACCAAAAAATTGGAATAGAAATCTAGGCACCTGGTCAAAACATTTTCACTCCATAATTTCCACGACCATCACTGAAATTATGAAAAATTGATGATTTTAAATCCGCGATATCTTTACTTTTGGAACTCCAAATAAGATATTTTTTTTGAAACTGCGTATTTTGAAATAGGAATTCAGATATGCAACTTGTTTCTCTTGAATATGCACAGAAAGTTTCAAAAATGGATGTGAATGTCGCCGCCCAATTTTGCCCCTTTTGCCCAAAAAAAAATTTCCCACTTGTGCCAAGGAAAGTGCTCTGATACCAGATGCAGAGAACCTCCTGCAATAAACAATGAGAATGCATGATATAACAGAAATATTGTAGCACAAAATATATTTTCTTGATCACGGGCCACTTCTAGGGGGAAACCTCCTTTCAGCAAGCTCAATACAAAATAACTCTTAGATTCTTTCATTAGCCTCAACACATAATTATATACTAAATCTAATCTAAACAACTATTACCCCCAATGAATGTGGGATAATGCAACATAATAACTAGACAACTTAACAACTATTACTTACTCCCCATGAATGTGGGATAATACAACATACTAATGGGACGACTTACAAAGCATATGCATTCGATAAAATATACTAACGAAATAAAGAGGAGGGTTGACACAGGTTCTTAAAAATATGATTTTTTATATGAATTTGATGTGTATATGTTTTAGGTACCTCCTTTGTTGCCTTGGTCACTTGAGTTCTCCAATATTAATGAATGTAACGTATTTCATCCATCACATCCCTCTGACCTCACACATTACGGGGCATCTATTATCATGTAAAATGGCACTTCTCCATCTGAGTACTAACATCCAGTATGTCGAAACACAAAAGGATAAACTGGATTGAAGTAGCCAAAACACTCTAGATGGGCATGACTGCTGATACATCATCACTTGACCATCTCAATATATTTTTATTTGGACATTGGGCTTGCACACGTAACTATTTTCATAGCAACCTAAGTATCATATGCAAGTATGTACATTTCAACTCACATTTATATTTTTAGGTCTTGAATCTGTGGGTTTTCTTAAAGCAAGTCACATGTCATACATGATTTTACTATTCAATAGTTGTGTGTGCCTTAATTTGAAGTTTAAAATTATAAACATGACCAGTCAAGGACAGTTGAGCCCTTAATAATAACTATCTCAACCTTCGGAACCTCTCTCTTTTCTCATGTATAAATAAAGGGTATGGGTTGAGGATAATCAATCATTCTTAGTAGAGAAAAGTTATGCTAGTGGTATTCCTTAAGATATCTTGGACAATTAGAACTCAGTGTCCTTGGTTTACAAAGGAGCACTTGTTTCAGGCGTTGGGTTGTAATCTCTCCATCCTTGTTTATCAATAAAGAAAGTTCTTCTTCCAATATTGTGCACTCCTGTATATGTTGATTTATGAATTATTTTATACTTTTTAGATGAATATGTTATTTGACTAACCATCGATAT
>LPNX011022894.1:239110-258188 GCA_001517045.1 Pseudotsuga menziesii | reverse complement strand
TTCGTATCCAGTCATGATGACTTGGTTGTCAGAGGACTTTCTTATTTCAACGATTCCATCAAACATGTGGATGGAATGACCTTGCTGTTGAATCTCCACCAAGGATAGCAGGCTTCTCTGCAACTCTGGAAGATAGATAACGTTCTCCAACAAGAAGTCAGGGAATCCAGGCATCTTTATTCGAATGGTGCCCATTCCCTTTGGTTTAATACTAGACTTATCTGCAAAGTAAACTATGCCATCTATTGTTTCATTCAGTTCTTCAAAACAGTCTTTTCTAAATGTCATGTGTGATGTTGCACCAGTACCAAGCAGCCAACAATATTTATAAGATGAGAGAGAAGTCATTTCATTAAATCCAAGATTACAATGTGCAACAATACAAGAATCAGAAGATTTACTAGCATCTTGGTCATCTTTCTTCTGGTTGTGCTTGTCTTTGATGGAGTCCCACGAAGCCCAACACTGATCTAATGTGTGCCTAGTCTTTCCACAACGCTTGCACTTTGATCTTTTTCTGGAGTTGTTTCTGCCCCCTCTGCCTCTCTTGCTGCAATCTCCCTTGGAAGGGTCTTTGGATTGGTCTTTTCCAGCTAGGGCAGCACCAATACTAGATGCCAAAGAGTGCATATTTACAACTGTTAGTGTAATTTACAATAATGAACTTGATATGACAAAGAGAAATAGAAAAAAATAATAACCTTGCAGGTCTATAGTCTCTGCCAAGGTGATTTACAATCTCAACTTCAGGTTTTAAAGATGATACAATGACAGAGAAAATATTACAACCAACATTCAACAATTATCTCAGCTCTTCAAAACTTTATGCAGTCAACATGATGGGGGCAGTCTCAGTAATCTCGTTTCACGTAGAATGTGATCACAACTTCAGTCTTCAATTGGATGTTTGCAACAATATTTAGGTTTGGCCTCCATGCACTTCACAAGCAGTCTTGAGGGAGAGCCCCAGCTCGATTACAATATTCAGGTGGATATGAGCAGCTCCACGCTCATAGCTCGCAGAAATCGCAGCATAAATCAGTCTCTCAATGGTCTCATATATCACAACGCAATATGTATATCAGTCTATACAATCATAGGCCGCATCAAATATCAGTCACAAGCAGCATACATATTTCTCCAGCGCAGTAATCAGTCTTCAATATATGATATATATCAATCAATAAAATAAACCAGAAAGAGCCAATTATTCCTCCAACGCAGCCTTCAGGTAGAAGGCAGCCTTTACTTCACCACGCAGTCTTTAAAATACCACTGATAGGTATTCAGTATCTCATATACATAAGTCACAGTCCTCTTTCAAACAATGCAAATGAAAATATTTGTAGACTTTTCACTTAAACTCCATGCATAGAAATTAGGGTTTATGTATTTCCCAATGAATAATTTCAATGCAGAATACAAAGCATTTTACCTCCCCATAGTTGAATACTGGAAATATTCTTGTGACTGACTCACGTTTAGACTCGGTGAATATGCACAATATCTCAGGAATATGCACAATATACCAGGAATGGGTTGCAGCTCACGTTTAGACTCAGTGAATATGCACAATATCTCAGGAATATGCACAATATACCAGGAATGGGTCACAGCTCACATTCAGGCTTCACGCAGGTCTCCTTCACGACAGGCACACGCAGGCTTCAGGCTTCAGCAAGCTTCAACGTTGATTGCAAGCAGCTCCAACACAGGCTATCTCCAGTCCACGCTCAACGCAGGCTATCTCCAACTCTTCATCTGTGTGCCATCAGCATATATCAGTCGCAATATATATAATATCAGTCTTCAACATATGCATTATATTAATCTCCAGCACAAGCTCTTCAACGCAATAAATCAACGCATATATCAGTCACTCAATATATCTATGATATATCAGTCCCAGTCTTTAACATATATCACCACAAGCTTTTAAAAATGGCGCTGAATATACACTATTAGTGTTCAGTCACCGGCGTTCAAAGCAGCATATCATGGCTTCACACTTTGCACAAAAATAATTAAAAAATAATAATGTGTACAAATCCCATCTTCTTGATAACCAGACCTCTCATACACCATTTATCAACCAGAAAAATCAGATGGCTTTGATTAGAACCGATTTCAGATCTCCACCATTATAGCAGATACAACTTTGCCCGTAAAGGCTTCTGGAACGTCCACTACAACAGACCGCCCAGTTGACGGCTGAAACATATAAGAGATTTGAGAGTTGTCAGGTCGAGCAAACCCATTCACAAAAATTCGGTCGCCATACTGTGAAGCGCATTCAAAATTGTAAAATATACGAGGAAGATCAACGACAGCAGTCCAAACGTTTCCGTTGGCATCATACGTGCTGACTTCTTGATCCAGGAACAAATACAATTACCCAAAAGAACTTCTTATACAAAAATTAGGGTTACACTCCAGAGTTTTCAACGCACCAGAGATCACGTAGAGGGCGTTCATCAGGTGGAATAACTCAAAGCAGATATAAACTCACAGATATAAACGCAGATATACTCCAGTAGCAAGCATACCTCAAAGCATATACTCAACGCAGAGAACAGTGGGGAAATTCAACTTAGGGTTAGGTAATTCAAAAATTTTAGCAGAGAATAAATGCAGCAGATGGAGGAGTAACGCATACACTGCATGCGACTCGACTGGCAGACTGATGGAGCAGTCTGGCAATGGACTGGCAAGCAGAATGCCAGGAATGGGCAGTCTGGCAACATGCAGGAGTTATGGCAGTGCTCTGATACCACTGTCAGGTAATAACTCCCGATTCATATTATTCCCTTACCAAAGCAAATATTTATACATTACAATGTGGCGGTTGAGAACCAGCCTTTTCACCTTCCTATCTATTCATATTCCTATTTATTATTTATTTACAATAATCCCGACGGATTATTCTAACAGGAATGATTTCTGCAGCTTCTCTGTCTGTTGTGGCACAACCCAAGCCACACAAAGTTTTCTCCGTAACAGAATTGGTGACTCCATTGGGGAGGTTCCTAGTTGTTTTATTTTGGGGTTTTACAGCATTCAATGTGCTTGAATTAAATGAGATAATACAAAAACATTTTTCGTTTTGCATAGTTATGCATTGTTTGCATCTTGCATTAGCATGGTACTTGCATTAGGTTTTCTTGGTGGATATTAGTCAAATTTTTATATAGGAATGATTGAATATACATTCGAAAGAATAATTTTGCACTTCCAGTAGCATACCCTATTTTTCATTCGACACACTACATTTGCATTGATTGTTAGGTGTGCATTTTACTTCTTGTTGTGTCATAACATCATTAGTTGCACGTCCATTTAGCCTTTGAGTAATAAATCCAATTAAAAGAAACACATAATAAAATGAATTACACTCTTTTCTTTTCTAGGGTGCACCAACAAGACTAGGTTTTAGGGTCTTGGAATAGTTCATTGTCAGTTAATTCTCCAAGACCCTTAAACAAAACAATTAGGTGTCTGTCCAGGTGAGAGTGTGAAATCCTTTATATAATTAGTGTTTCTCAAGATCCTCCTCTTACAATGGATATAAGCATGAGACAATGTGAGCAATCATGATTGGGATGACCCTTGGTTATGATTGATTAGCACTGGAGATATTTCCAGGATTGTATTCGTATCTGGGGGCCTTTGAGGTATTGACTAGTGCACCCCTAGGGTACTAGTTGTGCTATTAGGATTCGAGCTTTGTTACCCTACCCATAGGGTAAATCCCTCCTATGACTGTCCTGCTAAGCATAGATTATATCAAGGTGACCTTAGTTTCCTTACCTAGGTTATCGAGGGGGTATTTTCATAGGTTATTCTGCAGGTGTCCTGGCCAGGTAGGGGTCGAACAACACAGTCACTATATGCGTTGAAGCTAAGGGCCTCTATAATTGGTTATGAACATCTGCTTGTTGTGTATGGGAGTCTCAATCCTCTCCTAGGAGAGACATACCTGCTTCATTCGGGAGCTAACATATCCTACCCTTGGTTTACTTGTGATTTGGATTTACATTTTTAGGTGTATTCTTTGCACATGTTGGTTTTCCTAGGGTTTGCGAAATTAGATTGAGTCTTTTATGTTTTGAGTCATTGTGTATTTGGGTGCAGCACCCCATCATTCTCATCATTTAGTAGGAATTATGCCTTCCACATCTCCTTCTCCTTTGGGAGAGGAAACTAGACAGTCTAGGAAGACTACTTCTCACTTTGATTCACAGACCATGGGAGATCATGAGGATGAGATTCCAGAGATGTCCTCTCCACCTCACAAGGTTGGGGAGGAAGATTCTACTATCACATATGATGCATCACACGAACAACCTTCATGATCTGGTTATGATCCCTCATTCACAGGTCTCCAGTATTTGCTTTCAGATGACGAGACACACCATGAACACATAAGCACTAGTCATGTTAGATATGACATTCTTGATATTCCTACACCCAATCCAGCATATCATGCCGAGTCAGAAATTGACCCTAGAACTACGCATGGGGACACTCCCATTCCTTTCCATTTGGAGAGATTTGGGGTCACTAGTCACATTGCAACTTCCATCCCTGTGGTGGAGGCATCTTCACATCCTCATCCTAGACCTAGTGGTAATAATTTTTGTTGTAAAGGAAAGTTTCCTATGGCTAGGGTTTAACAGGCCATCAATGTACTAGGGTTGAAATGTGGATGAAAATGGTTCTACAAGTATATATAATAAAGTTTCAGATATTAGAATGGTTCATACCTTAGCCAAATGAAGCTTGATCCAAGTAGCTCATCAATCCTCCTCTTGCTCCTCTTGCTCCTCTTGCGTCAAGAAACCTACAAAATGAATTATACATTCCTCAAACCAATATGACCACATATAAATAAATGATAATCAAATAAACATGAAATAATAATCTGATTAACATCAAAATATGATTATAAACAAAGATTCAATCACACATTGAACAATGATTTGGGAAGAAGAAGGACATCACATATTTATTAATATTGAAAACAAGTACAAGTATACCTTCTATTCAAGTTGGGAAATTCACGAAACCTTGATTTGGTTCTATTGCTTCTCTTCTCTAAGGAACTCAGCCTCCAATATCTGTAAAAGAGAGTCCCAATTCCTCTAGCATGACAATGAAAAAATTCAAGTATCCTCTCATGGACCTCCCTGTCTCTATTTATATGTTTTTGAAGAGATAGGGTTAAAGGAAAAGTAGTTACAATTGAAGGAGTCAGTTGCATAACCACCCAAACTACCCAAACTTTGAAAAATGTATTTTTGACATGAATATGCGGGTTGCAGAGACATCAATCATGTATGCAGTAGGTATACGCAGGTTTCAATCCAAATAGTTGTGTATTTAGGGAATATGCGAGTATTATATATAGCAAGTCGTGTACCATATGCAGGTTTCCTTAAGGAAATTCGCATTATACATAAACAAATATCATTTTTAGGGTACTTTTGTGCAATTTCAGACTTTGGTTTCTTCTAGAAAGTTTTATCAAACTCAAATACCTTTCCAATGGTGAAAAGATGAGGTAAAACAAAGTTACAAAAATCAAGATATGGGTCCTCCAAGTTAGGTGTTTTTCAGTGAATTTCATGAAATGTTGTCATGGAAGTGTCGACATGTGACGAAAACATGGGAAAGTGGACACAGGTATAGATGTGTCATTTTGAGCTATAACATATGCCCCCTAGTGTATGAGGTTAGAGGGGAAGATGATATATGAAATACATTATAAAGGAGACAACTGAGTATGGAGAGAGCAGAGAATCCAAGATCAAAAGGCTCGAATAAAGGTACCTGAAAGAGAGATAAAGGTTAGACAAAACTGATCTCTGGGACATACAAGTCCATGTAAAAATCATCACCATATAGATATAGGAAGATCCAACATATGTATAACTGATGAAACTATTATGGTCACTAAATATGCAAAAGGGTGCCACATCAAATCTAAAGGAGCCATGGCCAAAAATGAACAAGTGGATCCATGCTCAATAATCGATCATAGCCACAAGAATACAAGGTGGATCTGTGTCTTAGAAAAATGTCATATAAAGTGTAACAAGGTCTTGTGCAGCTTGGGCAATAGCAAAAGATGACGATGCTACTGTCGGCCCAAGTTCTTCAATCCAAACTACCCAAAAGGTACGAATCCTAACCATGCAAATAAAGGAGTTAAATTTGAACATGGAGGAAACCATTTGATTACTGATCAATAATGAGAACCATTAACAAACACGAGGGAAACCACCATTAACGAAAATGGTCCCCAAGGTACCTAGTACATTCTAACTAGTGTGAATACAAGGACTTGAAGTCAAACACTCGAAGAATCCATCGAGTAGGAAACATTAAGGTATTCCCACTACCCAATAGCGAGGGAAATTTCGACTGATGACTACAATCCCCAAGGTACTGTCATAAATTCTAAATCTCATGCCTAGAGAAATATGTGTTGTAGTCGATAGGAAGAGATCTGTTGGAAGGAAGGCATTAAGGAATCCTCCATCATCCAGCATGTGGTAATTCAAAGACTAATTGGATCTAGAACTAGTATTGAATTTCACGACAAGGACCATTGAAGACATAATGTAATGAACTGATACCAGGGAATGGCCAACACAAAAGGTCAAGGAAATTGCAGAATGGCTGAAAAAGGTTTAATCCTCAAACAGTGAGTACAGTACAAAAGTAATTTAGGCAGCTTTTGACACAAAAATACGAACAAAAAAAATATTCAATGTAGAATACATTGACAGATTCCCCATATAATTAGAAAAGAAACCAACTGGAGGAGTAAAACTGTGTATCGGGATAAGGTCAAAATACTAAGACCCAACTATTGATAGACTCAAAAACTGGTGCTTTGTTCAAGGAAACAAGACTTACTGTCATAATGTAAAAAACATGTGAATGAACTTCCCTTCCCCTCTTTCTTGTAAAGTTTTAACGAGTCCAAGAAATCAAATTCAGGACCTTATTCATTTTTGGAAAGCTCAAAGAAGAGACAGAAGAATGCTTGATAAATCACTGATTTGTGGATTTTACTAGCCCAAACTAGTACATGCTCAACGGTGTTTTCATAGTTTAGAGAGTCTGAAAACTATGAAGAAGGTTCCAGGGGGGGAATTTTCCATCCAATTTAGTCTCCTGAGGTTGGAAAAGTATAAAATACCACAAAAGAACTCTCTTAGCTTCCAAATAAGTAAGGCACACCTTTTCATACTTAGTCGAGGAGGTTTGAAAAAGGTTAAATTACCACCTACCCAACGCTCCTTCAAAAGAAGCCTATAGCCTGAGTTTTACAAGTGTGAAGGAAGGCAAGATCACTTGGAAAGATCCATTTCATTACAAGAAATGGGGCTTACAACAATAAACTCAATGATTTTTTATTTAGGGTTTAATGAGCATGACAAAGACATAAAGTACACTCAGAATCTTTTTCATGTTTAGGTCTAGAGCATGAAAAAGAGAAAACTAATCTCATACCAGGGGTTCCTTTCCTATGCCTAAGAATACTCTTCTCAATTTCAAAGAAAAGAGAGTGTTCCTTTCTCGTATTATTCCACATGGTCCAAGAAAGTGATAACCTACCACCAAGGTGGATGCCCATTCACATATTCTTTATGATATTGAATGGACAAGATTTCTTGATAGTCAAGTCTATTTTGAGGAGTTAATCCTGGGCCTAAAAAACTCAATATATTTCCCGTGAATTTTTAACAAGTCCAGAAAATTCAACTCACGGCTTCCTTATTATTTTTAATGAGCTCGAAGATGAGTATAATGAATGCTCTAAATGCGAGGAGATAAGTGTCATGGGAAAGAAAAACTAGTTCCAAGCGTGAGGAACAAACCTATGCATAATGAAAGGAACATGAATAGGATAAAGACACTTGGGGAACGTCTCCTCAAGGTAAAGGGTGTCAAGTTGCAAAGGAAAAATGATACAAGGCTTAGTGATGACGAGAACAAAGATGAGGGATTATACAATGAGCTAAAAGCGTGGAAGTCTGCATCAAGATCATAAGCGTGAGTAGGGAACATGAAAATGCAGGTACAGATTGAACAACAAGACAAGGCCATTAAATAGTTGTGAATCCAACTAAGAATCCTGTCTCCAAGAAACATCAACATCAGGATCATATTCAGAAGAAAAGTTCTGATGCAAGTCACTTTGGAAGAAAGACATGTGAATTTGATATCTTCTACAAAAGGAAAAGTCAAGGCATAATCAACTGAAGAATATTCTATAGCACCAAGGATAAAGGGTTTATAATCACTAAGATCAACCTCAGAAGGAGAGAAAAAATAAACAAGGGATATAGAGTCTGCAAGAACAAACTCAGTATCACGGGATTTGAAAAATTCATAAGAAAAATCAAACTCATTAGGATCACTGACTTGCTGTTCAAAGGAAGAGTCAAAAGACTCAACAAGACCAACATAAGAAGAAAGGTCAGGCTTACTAGGAAAATTAGGGTTAGTATTTATCACAATTGAACCAACATCCAATAGAATGTCAGAATGTATCAAAGACTATAGGAAGACTTCATCCGAAGGAAGGAGATCATCCAAGGTAGGACATCTTTCTAAACTTTCAAATGGATCGACAGAGTGGAGAGCAGGCTCCATAGTCTGCCTAGGATGACTCACCTAGTCAACTACTGGGACCAAGTCCTGAGAAGGTAATAATGAAAGAAGAGGATGCTTCTTAGTATCAATTGAACGCAAAGGACATGAGGACACATAGCTCACCCGTGGTGGGGTAGTGTCTATAGAAACACTAGGAATCGATAAAGGAAAGAACTGGTCTCTAGTTGGGTCAAGAGATGGATCAAGAAAATCCAACTGATCGATAGTGAAAATTTCTTCGCCATGATTAAAGTACATCACATGAAATAATTTTGACACCACATCTTGCATGGCATAGACATAATCACATCCAAGGAGCATATCGATGTCCAAGGGGTCTTTTATCACCATGAAGTCAACTAAGATGATATTCCCACCCAAAGTAATAGGTGTTTGAGAAAGAATTCCCAAGGCTATACAAGTTCTTATATCAAACACCACTAACTGACTATCAATCGATACAAGGCTAGGAGATCCCATGCCTCACCAAGCACGAGCAGACAAGATACTAACTAAGGCTCCTTCATCAACAATACAACAAGCGATCATGTATGTTTCAACTTTGACCTTTATCTGGAAAGGTGCATCAAAAGTAAGGTGTGACTCAACTAGGCTATCCTAATCAAAGGAAGCAATCCTAGAGCCTCATGGGCGTTGATCTGAAGTGAGTTCAGTGCCCCGTTGTTCAGTAAGTTATGAACCAGAAGTTAAGAAAATGTGACAAGAAGACTCTTCACTCTCCAAAGGAAGAGTTGGGTTGATCGACAATGGAATCGATTCAACCACTTCGTGAAAGTCACTCTCTAAAGGGATAGTGGTATTGACCAAATATGACATTGTTTTAATCACATCAGGATCACTATCCAAAAGAAGAGTGGGATCGACCAAAGCTGAGATTGGTTCGATCGCTTGATCAAACAAAGGTTGAGTAGGTTGTTGAGAAACTATAGGTTGTTTAACAGGAGGAAATTATTGAGTCTCGGACCACACTCTACACACCTCTGCGATAGCAGGGAACTGGTGAGTAATATGATCTCCCTCGTATAACTTACAAGGGAACATAAGTTTTCACAAGATCCAGAATAACTGAATCAACCTTACATTCCCCAATCTGGATGTTCATCTACATTTCCTTGCCCGTCTTTTTATTCTATAAAGAATTTACCGCTGAGTCCTGTAACTCTCTATTCGGATGATGTAGCAACTTCTAAATCTCAACTAGAGCATCAACATATTTTTCTAGGTATAAAAATATCTTGAAGAACTATTGTAAGGTACCATAGTGTCACGATGGTCCAACTTCTAGTGAAGAATCAAAAGCAGAAGGAATGCCAAAAATAGGTGTCTTAGCAGGATTTCTTCGAAGGGCCTTGCGAGGTTTGAAAAATATCTCTCTCTTAGTTGCGATATAAAACTGTGCTTTCTTCTTTCTAGCTAGTTACACTTGTGTTCTGGGTCCATCTTCTCCATTCATTGCACCTACTTGAGTAACAATCCCAACATCAACATCCTTTATCTGTGGTTCTGCTAGAATGGTCACAACCGTCAACCCTTGATTATGGTTCCACGGCAGAGGCTGATTCAGAGGTGGAATCTATTTCACTGATGGATTCATAGGCTGATTGATATTCTGATTTTGTACAAGAATTTGGGGCTGACCTTGGTTCTGTATTTGCTGCGGGTTTTGTATTTGATTCTGGGCCTAGAACTGATTCTGATTCTCTCATAAAGTAACATTTTCAGCCTGCCATCTCGCAATTAGCTGAGGGAAAATTTCAATAGTATGATCATTCACCCCGTAGTAGACACATTGAAAATGGGGAAAGTCCCTATGATAGTGGAAAAATGTCCCACTATTGTAACAATAGATTTATGCATGACCTTGTTCTCCTCCATGGATGACACCTCCTCTTCCCCTGAATTCGAATCCTCCATAGTATCCTCCTTGCTGCTAATATTGGGTTGATCTACTTGTTGTTGATAGTGGGGTTGCACCATTTGTTGCTTTGAGGGATTTGACTACTACTGAAAATAGTGCATTGCTTGGACATACTGCGGCTGTGGTGGAGCCATTGGGGTCTAGGTGTATTGCGTTCTTAGCACAAAATACGGATGTGGTGTGGCCTGCATCTGTGGTTTCTATGGAATAAGCTGCATCTGTGGCGGTGACATAAATGTTTATTGAGGTAGCAACTGTATTACCTGTGGCTGCGGATGTTGCATCATGCGAGGGTATTCACCTTTCACAAAATACGCATCGTATGTCCACTCTTGAAGAAGATCATAAGCTCGAGATTCATTATCCTCGAGCCCAACTAAGCAACAGAAGGTGCAATATAAGCTTGCTGGCTTCATAACCATTTTCTGCATGTAGGTACAATATTCATGTTGGTGCCCATACACTTGACATATGCAACACCACCACACACTACCACAACTCAACAGGTTCGACGCTCCTAAGAGTAGATAATTCTGAAAAGAAGGACATGTATATTTCATGTGTCCATCCACATGACACCGAGTGCACCACAAATAATCATCTTCATCTTTTCTCCTTCTTGAAATCTTGCACTTGAATTGTAAAGTTCACTAGCTACGCCTGGATTTGATTCATGCCGACTGCAGTTTATCCAATAGGTGAATCTTCCAGCTTGATCATAATTTCTAGAGCCTCGCTTTGTGTCATGATATTTTGTTGCATTAATGGGTGTCAGATATGAGGGACCTATGCTACAATGAACCATTCTTTATCTTGGATGTCACTCATATCAAATATGACTCATGCCATCAACGTCTTAAACCTCTGATCAAAGTCCAAAGATGTCTCATTAGGGAATTGTTTGAATTCCTTTAGCTCTGTAATGTACTGCACTTCAGATTTTGGTTTCTTGAATTCTTTAAGCAGTCTCTTCCAAATCCCATCCAAATTCTTCATCGCAGTCCCCTGCGGAACTTGTATGAATATCATGTACCAATGGAGTGCACGACCCCAAAGGGTGGTCACTAACTGGCCTTTCTTTACATCCTCGTCAGTATTCTATCTGGCAGTCCAGACTGCCTCACATAAGAACCAATTGTTGATGTATTTGTAACTTCGGAATGTATTCATGTATGTATCTTATGTATTGTAACCTGATGTTTATTCCAGGATGTATCCATTATGTAACTGAGTCATGTTGTCATGCCCTGATGTTCTGATCGAGAGAATCAATAATGTAAACAAGTCATGTCAAGTCATAGTGGGTAACCCTCCGATTGTCTAAGGGTTAAAGTCCCCGCAGTTCCGGGGCACTAGGGTTATTAGAATCTCCAAGTAGAGGTCATCCCTAGTAGGGTTTTAATCATGTCGAGATTAGTATAAATAGAGAGTTGGACTCTCTATTTAGCACACATCACTCACACACTCAAGTGTAGCGCATATTTGAGGAAGAAGAAGACACTGGGGCTAGACAAGAAGAAGATTACTGCTGTCAGGAGTGCATCTTATTGTTTTGGGATTTTACCTTTTGTGTTGATTCTATCTCTGAGGAAGTTGTGGGGTTTTCTCCTTTATGGTTTCCCCGAGGAAAAACACTGTGTTCATTGTCTCTTGTGTTTGATTGTTGTACTTGTTATTCTCTCAATTGAATATCCTAACAATGATAGCTTAATGTTGAAAAACTAACATGGTATCAGAGCTAACCTGAGAAGAAGACACTGTGCAGCTGCAGGAACTAGGGATTCCTAGTTTTGGATCTTCCTCCACAAATTTTCAGCAAAAGTAAGGTGGAATAACTCTCCTCCTTAGGGTACATCTTTCTGTCGAAGCAGAATCCAATTATCAGTTTTGGACCTGTCACTATTGTCGAAAATTACGGCTTTTCACAGAAGAGGAATTTTTCAGTAAGCTCAGGCTTGGATTGATATCCTCCCTGAAATCAAAATTAGGGACAAATTTCAAGGCATTTGGGTGGACAGAACTCTAGAAAAGAAAAACCCTAATTTGCTCTTGAACCAACTCTACAGGATTTCAGCTCAAGTTTCAGATTTGACATCTTGAACCTGGTAAGATCTAAAATATTTTGTATTTCCATTTGAGGTTCTTAGATAAGATGTCTCATCATACCAAGCTTGATGAAAATCTTGAGGGAGCTGATAACTTCCGAGCTTGGAAGTATTTGATCTCCCTGGTCCTAGAAGAGAATGAATTAGACTCCTACATCCATGAGGAGGTTCCCGTTCTAGAGGGAGATGAGGAAAAATCCTTACATAAGAAGAAGATGGTTATGGAAAAGAGGATCATTGCTGATTCTATCAAGGATCACCTTATCCCACAAGTGTCCTCTCTCAAGACACCTAAAGCTATGTTTAATTCCCTAACCAAGTTGTTTGAAGGGAAGAACATAAACCAGAAGATGACTCTAAGGAATCAACCTAAGAATGTGAAGATTCAGAATGCAGAGACTATCCAGTCCTACTTCACAAGGGTTTCCCAGATCAAGGAACAATTAGAATCTATTGATGAAGAAGTGGAAAATGTAGAGATTGTGATGACTACTTTGAATGGCCTCCCTAGGTCATGGGATTCTTTCATTCAAGGAATCTATGCAAGAAAGAAGTTAGTCAATTTCAGTAGACTATGGGAAGAATTCTCTCAAGAAGAAGCTCAGATAGTAGCTCGAGAAGAGAAGATGGGAAGTGAAGATCAAGCTCTCATGGTACACTCCAAGACTCACTCCAAGTCAACAAGAAAGAAAACTCATCACTTCAGAGGTAAGTACTCTCACAAAGATAACACTAGAAGAGATTTATCTAGGATCATATGTTATACGTGTGATGAAGTAGGACATTATGCAAGGAATTGTCCTAAGAAATGAAAGCCAACAAAGAAGAGAAACAAAAGAAGACATCATGCTCATGCAGCAGAGGATGATGAACCATCCAAGAAGAGATCCAGTTATGAAAGTGAAGATTATTCAAGCGAGGATGAGTATGTTCTGATCTCCACTCTCACAGGTAACATTACTCATGGGAGTGATGATTGGCTAATAGATAGTGGGGCTTCCAAACACATGACTGGATTCAAGGAATCCTTTTTGAGGCTGTCAGAACATGAATCATCTCACAAGGTGAAGCTAGGAGATGACTACCAATATCCAATAAAAGGTAGTGGGGAATCTTCCTATAAACTAGACTCTGGAAAATCTCTAACAATGAAAGAAGTATTGTTTGTGCCAAGACTCAAGAAGAGCCTCCTTTCCATATCAACATTAGATGCAAAAGGAATGCGGGTTGCATTCATAGATGGTCAAGTCATCATGTGGCCAAAAGGAAAGACTATCAATGATGCGGTAGTGATTGGAGAACAAGAAGGAGGATTGTACAAATTAAAGGGCCATCCAAAACAAGCCTTGGTCCATGACACAATAGAGCCAAGTGAACTTTGGCATAGAATTCTTGCACATGTACATTACAGAGCACTACCTATTGCAAGCAAATATGTTGAAGGTCTTTCAAATATCCAAGCAAAACATGATGGGGTCTGCAAAGGATGTCCGAAAAGGAAGAATACAAAGAAGACATTTCCAAGTAGCGAAAGCAAAGTAGAAGGAATCTTGGAAATCATCCACTCTGATGTATGCGGTCCTATGTCATCAAACTCTCTAAGCGGGTATGCATATTATGTTTCTTTTATTGATGACTTTTCTAGGAAGACATGGGTTTACTTCATGAAGAACAAAGACGAAGTATTCAGTAAGTTCAAGGAATTCAAAGCCTTGATTGAGAACCATACTGAAAAGAATATCAATACCATTCGATTAGATAATGGCGGAGAATTAACTTCAAATGAATTCAAAGAGCTATGCAAAGAATCAAGGATTAAGAGGGAGTTGTCCACTCCTTATAATCCACAACAGAATGGGATTGTGGAATGGAAGAATATAACTATCATGGAAGCTACAAAAGCAATGCTTCATGATCAAGACCTTCCTATGCATCTTTGGGTGGAAGCTTCCAGAACAGCGATGTATGTACAGAACCGTACTCCACATAGAATACTCGAGAATAAGACTCCTGAAGAGGTCTTCTCTAGTAAGAAACCAAAAATCAATCATCTCAGAATATTCGGTTGTCCTATGTACATACACATTCCAAAAGAGAAGAGAACAAAATTAGATCCTTCAGGAAAGAAGGGTATATTTGTGGGATACTCTAAAAGCTCAAAGGCTTATAGAATATATTTCCTAGGATACAAGAATATTGACATTAGTAGGGATGTGACATTTGATGAAGACACGGCTTACAAAAAATCTAGAAAGAGACCTGATAAAGAACCTGAAGAAGCAGAAGTACCCAGAATTCATGATACAACCATGAATGAAGAAACTCAAGAAGAAGATCGAGAATTTGAAGAACCACAAAGACCTGTAGATCCACCTCTGCAGAAGAATCCTCATAAGAGGAAACCTGCTTGGGTATGAGAACTTATCCAAGGTGTGGAAAGATATGGGGCTCCAAAAGAGAATCACAGAGAAAGAAAGAGGACCAAATCCGGTTCTGGGTATGTAGCTTTTGTTGATGTATATGTAACTTCAGAATGTATTCTTCTATGTATCCTATGTATTGTAACCCGATGTTTATTCCATGATGTTTCTATTATGTATTTGAGTCATGTGGTCATACCTCGATGTTCCGATCGGGAGGATTAATAATGTAAACAAGTCATATCAAGTCATTAGGTAAGTCCCCACAGTTTCGGGGCACTTGAGTTATTATACACTAATTAAGGTGTAGGCTCGAGTAGTAATTATTAAGTCGAGCCTACGTGTGAAATGGCAATTCAAGTGAACGGACTAATATAAATAGAGAGTGTGTGTCTCTCTATTTATCACTTGTGAATTACATCACTTGCTCTCTCAAGTGTGGCGCACCTTTGGAGAAGGAAATACTTTGGCTTGACAGAAGACAGAAGGCTGCTGTTGTGTTGGGAGGTCATCTTACTGTTTTGGGTTTCACATCTTGTGGTGATACTATCTTAGAGGAAGTTGAGGGGTTTTCATGTCCCTGTCCCTCAACCGGCGAAGAGGACGCGACGAACACATCAACACAGCCGGGAAAACAGCCCAATGAACATAAACAGAATTCAAATGCTGAAATTGAGACTTACAAGCATACACAGATGCATAATTCTTTGTTCATACAGCGGAAGCAAACATGCATATACATTCCAGCATTGAACATAATTCATTAAACATCAATGTAATTTGCAGATATGAAACAGACAGCAGAATTATCTTTTGATGATGAATTCACTCGCAACCAGCTGCGTCGCTACAACGTTCCACCCAACCATAGGCCAGCTTGCTCATCAATCTCTCAGCAACGCTGCCACCCCTGAGCTGGGAATGATTCCTTCGGAATAAGGGTCAATTGCAGGCTTAGACATAGCCAAGGGGACACATAACAGCCAAACCAACACTGCTAGGTTTCACAGGCTTTCCACAGACAAGCCAAGCCAGCACAGTCCAAGTTTCAACCACTGCATACCAGCAACCATACAACCCTTCACAACTCTGTGAAGAAGGCAAAACAACCAGGGACAGCCCCAAACAATGGATGACCACAGCTTAAATAGGGAAAACAAATTCCTGAGTCATTCTTGGCCCTATCGTGGCCAAAATGACTCTCACTCGAATTTACAATGGCCCCCAAACGTAACAGCAAATACATTCACAACATGGGGAAGACTACAGCCCCGAAATCTACCAATGAGCATAACCTACAGTAGGGAAAACGACCCATTTAATCTGTGAGACAGCCAAAAATGTGAATGGCCCTTCACAGTCAGTCGTGGATGCAAGAGCACGGCTCTCAGCTCACTATGTGCGCCCCAAATAGAAGAATGCTTGTGCGCGGGTAAACAATCCGACCCAACAAGGAAAATAACAGACAATGGAGGCCCTGCGTGAGGAAAAACGAATCCATTTTTGCCCGTGGATGCACCACTAACAGGAAGGATGTGAATTTGCAGTTCGTGGGTGCTCAGCAACTCGTGGGGGAGAGGAAGAAAACCTGCGTGAGACCAAAAAACGCCCCAAAACCTGTGCGTGAGGAGAAAACAAAACCAAAAATCGTGGTGAGAGTGAACTGACCAAGGATGAGTGCGTGAGGGAGAAGAATGGACAACGTGGGTGGAGTGAGCAAGTGGGTAAGGCTGACAACCTGCCACAACCACCACCACTTTAGAAATAAATCCTCCAACCACCAGCTGAAGCATTAAAGAGGTTGACAAGGTTGGATGAGACAAAAAGGGTGACAAATAACAAAAGGTGGCAAATCAACAAGGTAATAAAACATGGGTTTTTCTCCCATAACCAAGGTTTGACATCCCCCACCCCTTATCCTTCGGAACCATGCCCTTTTCATTCAACGTTGCACTGCTGTAGCTGGTTGTGGTTTATTTTAATTGATGTGCGGGTTTACATGATGCCGAATTATAATGTGCCTTATAGCATGAGATGCCACCGGCAATTATCCCCATTGCCGAAACATACACAACAAAATCGATGGTGGGGCTTTTGCCTTGAGCTCCTCACCACGATTAATTACAATATATGCATCATGCAAATGGGGTCGAAACCGGGGACATGACAGGGGTTTTCTCCATTTATGGTTTCCCCTGTCAAAACTCTTTGTGTCTCTTGTCTCATGTGATGTGCTTATGTTATTGCTGTGCTTGTTATTCTCTCAGTGAAAAGATCCTAACATAATGCTAGCTTAAATGTTGAAAAACTAACATGGTATCAGAGCTAACCTGACAAGAAGACATTGTGCATCTATAGGAACTAGGGCTTCCTAGTTTGTGGATCTTCCTCCACATATTTTCAGCAAAAGTATGCTAGGATGACTCTCCATTGAAGGGTGCATTTTTCTGTCGATGCGGAACTCAATTTCAAGCATTTTCAGTTTTGATGTGGAAATTAGGGATTTCTTCAAAAGAGGAATTTTTGAGTGAGACCAACATATTATTGTTCTCCTCATCAAAACCAAAGTTTAGAGACCTGGATCAAGAAATTTGGTTGGGTGAAACTCCAGGAAAGTCAAACCCTAGTTTGACCCTGAGCTAGGAGAAACCCTAAATACTAAAACTGCTAAGTTTTGGTACAGTCGCTATAGTCTGAGATTGGAGAATTATCAGAAGCTGAAAATTGCAAGAACCAAAGATAAAATCCTGATGAACACTGTGTCCAAAAATCAGCCTCATATTTACTATATTCTGAGAGATATGATCGCTCCACGTTAGGGTTCCAGCCTCTTCCAGAATTCATCCCTGAATAGGATATCTGGGGAGATATGCAATATCTTGAGCTAAAGAGGTCCAAATGGAATTCCTGAAGATGTTCCAGAAAGGACACAGAATTTAATTTCTTTGGTACGAATATTAGACTCAAAAGATGAACCAGTGACACGTGGAAGGCCGTACAACTTCGTTGTTCTGAACAGTCCTGCAACAGGTCACCTTGGGAAAAGGATCATAAATACCAAATGGTGAAACCAATTCTGATGAAACCTATGGTGCTGGATCAAGGACATGCGAAGTTACCTCAGTAAGAAATTTCAGACATATAGGAGCAGTAATTTCGGATATATCATAGAAACAGTAACAGGAATGTCTGCAGAAGAAATCAGAAAATTAGGGCTTCCTGTTCCGGGAGCTTCCCTCCACTGTTTTCAGAAAAGGAGTACATTGGACAGCTCCATTTGAAGAGATCTATCTGTTCATCCAATCAGATATGAAATATTCCAAGTTTTGAAAATTAGGGTTTCTGTGACAAACCCTAGATCAGCGAACTCCGGGACAAGGACGGACACCTCAAATCGGTAAGATCTAATCCTTTTCTATTTCCATTTGAGGTTCTCATTTCAATATGATATATCACATCAGCTTGGTGACAAGCTTGGGGAAGTTGAAAAATTCCAAACAGAGAAGTATTTGATCTCTCTAAAGAAAATGGATTGGACACCTACATGATAATAGAGGTTCCAGTTTCAGAGGGAGATGAGGCTAGAAGCCCTTCACAAACAGAACTTGGTCAAGGCCAAGAAGAGCATGGTTGATTTAGTCATAGATCAACTTGTACCACAAGTGTCTTCCTTAAAGACACTGAAGATGTTTGATTCCTTGACCAAGCTATTTGAAGGGAAGAATAGAAATTAGAACATGACGTTAAGAAACCAGTTGAAGAATGTGAAGATCCAGAAGTGCAGAGACCATGCAGTCATAAGAGTATCTCAAATCAAGAACAACTTGAAGCAGAAGTGAGAAATGCAGAAGTGGTGATGGCCACCTTGAATGGCCTCCCAGGATCATGGGATTCATTCATGCAAGGAATGTGTGGCAGAAGGAAGTGATTACTTTTAGTAGACTTTG
>LPNX011022894.1:220688-235926 GCA_001517045.1 Pseudotsuga menziesii | reverse complement strand
TTGTCTCATGTGATGTGCTTATGTTATTGCTGTGCTTGTTATTCTCTCAGTGAAAAGATCCTAACATAATGCTAGCTTAAATGTTGAAAAACTAACAACTTTACTATGTGATTTCATTGATAAAGAACCTTCCAGTTATGACGAAGCAACAGAACGGAAAGAATGGAAGGATGCTATGATCCAATAGTACCAATCGATCATGAAGAATGATGTTTGGAATGTTGTCCCAAGACCAGATAGGAAGTCAGTTGTAACTTCCAAATGGATCTACAATATCAAGCATGTTGCAGATGGTAGCATTGAGAAATATAAGGCAATATTTGTAGCTCAGGGTTTCTATCAGAAAGAGGGAATAGACTATGAAGAAACCTTTGCACCTGTAGCCAGATACACTTCCATCAAATCAGTACTTGCTCTGGCTGCAGTGATGAAATGGAAGATACACTAGATGGATGTCAAGACTGCTTTCTTGAATGGTGTAGTGGACGAGGAAGTGTATGTAGAACAACCACTTGGTTTTGAGACACATGACAGGGAGACTCATGTGTACAAATTGAAGAAATCCCTATACGGTTTGAAATAGGCACCTAGGACCTGGTATGGCAAAATTGACAGCTTTCTATCCAGTTTGGGCTTTACCAAGAGTAAAGCAGATTCCAACCTTTACTACAAGGTTGAAGATGGAAATCCAGTGATGCTTCTATTGTATGTAGATGATTTATTTGTGATAGGTACAGATGGGTTGATTGCTGAGACGAAGAGAAAGCTTGCTACCGAGTTTGAGATGAAGGACTTGGGTATGATGCATTACTTTCTAGGTATGGAGGTGTGGCAGAGTGCAGATGGAATCTTCCTTGGACAAGGGAAGTATGCAGTAGAGATCCTGAATAGGTTTGGGATGATGGATTGCAAGGTCATGGCCACACCTATGGCAGCAAACCTGAAGCTATTCAGTGATGCTTCATTAGAAATGATTGATGCTACGATGTATCGTCAGATGATTGGGTCCTTGATGTACATGACGAACATGAGACCAGACATTTGCTTTGCTGTGAACACCTTGAGCCAATTCTTGAGAGATCTGAGAAATGTTCACTTGATTGCTGCAAAGCATATTTTGAGATACCTAAGGGGTACAGTTGATTATGGGCTTAAGTATGATGCGAATCAAAAGATTAACCTGGAGGGTTATGTTGATTCAGATTGGGCAAGCAGTGCCATCGATAGAAAGAGCACTTCAGGGTGTTGCTTCAGTATGGGATCAGGTGTGATCTCTTGGTTTAGCAGGAAGCAATCCCGTGTGGCACTGATTACAGCTGAAGCAGAGTATGTTGCAGCTTGTTTAGCTAGTTGTGAGGCAGTATGGCTATGAAAGCTATTGTCTGATTTATTTGATCTTCAGATGGATGCTACTTGTATACATTGTGACAATCAGAGTTGCGTGAAGTTGTCAGAGAATCCAGTGTTCCATGACAAGTCGAAGCACATCGATATCAAGTACCACTATATCAGGGATATGGTGCGGAGGGGAGCAGTGAAGCTCCAGTATGTTGCGAAGGAGGAACAAATAGCTGATGTGTTGACAAATCCATTGGCTAGAGTGAAGTTCGAGTACTTCAGGGAGAAGCTTGGTGTTCTCCCGATTGAGGTTTCCTCCAAGGGAAAGTGATGAGTCCCATAGCCATTCTGACATGGTGAGAGGATTGGTTCCTTCCATGGTCAGATATAAGGGCTAATCCATTCTATCATGGTGAGAGGATTGGTTCCTTCCATGACAGATGTGAGTGCTATCCATTCTGTTGAGTAGGACATATGTGAGTGTTAGCCATTCTGTTGAGTAGGATAGATGTAAGGGAAGCTGCCATTCTGGGAATGGAGGTACCTAGTCAGTTACCAGGAATACTCAGTATGTGACTGAGAAGAGCCATTCTGACGAGTAGGTCAGATGTAAGGGCTGAACCATTCTGTCATGGCTAAAGGATTAGGTTCCTCCCATGTCAGATGTGAGTGTTGGCCATTCTGTCGAGTAGGATAGATGTAAGGGCAACTGCCACTCTCCAGGAGAGTGGAGGCACTTGGTCCGTTATCAGGTAGCTCAGTCTGGGACTGGGGGCCATTTTGATGAGGGTGTAGGATTCAGTTCCTACCAGGTCAGATGTGAGTGCATGCCCTTCTGAAGAGGGTGTAGGATTTGGTTCCTACCAGGTCAGATGTAAGTGTAGAGCATTTCCATCATTATGAGAAGGATGCGATTCCAGCCTGGATGAAAGTATGGAAATATTTCATCACTGTGAGTAGGATGTGTTCCCACCTGGATGGATGTAAGTGCAGAAATATTCTATCACTGTGAGAAGGATGCGATTCCAGCCTGGATAAAAGTATGCGAATCTTTCATCACTGTGGGTAGGATGTGTTCTCGCTTGGATAGAAGTCTTCCATCATTGTGAGCAGGATGCGATTCCATCCTAGATGAAAGTATGGAAATATTTCGTCACTATGAGTAGGATGTGTTCCTGCCTGGATGGAAGTGAGTACTATGCCTTTCTGACGAGTAGGTCAGATATAAGTGCTGGAGCCTTTTCACAAATGATAGTGATGTCCTATCATGCTGGTGAATGTGAGTGCTGGGCCTTTTTGATGTGATTGTAGGTTTCTACAAGATCAGATGTGAGTGCTGGGCGTGCCTTTCTGACGAGTAGGTCAGATGTAAGTGTTGGGCGAAGACCTACATGATGGCTAGGCCTACAACCCACATGAAAGAAGGCTGGCTATGTAGAAATTCCTATGACGAGAAGAATCACGATATAGCACACATGATGATGAACATATGAGATCCAAATCGAGCTATGATCTAGATCCAGTTATGATGACTCCGAGAGATCTAGATAGAGTGATGATCCAGATCCAGCAGTGATGATCTAGATCTAGCAGTGATGATCCCGATCGAGCGATGATCTAGATCTAGTTCAGTGATGATGATCTAGATCGAGCGATGATCCAAATCTAGTGATGATGATCCAGATCCAGTGATGATGTCCCATGATTATCCAGATCGAGATATGATCCAGATTCGAAGGATTAAGATGACTTGAATATGAAGATGACTTGAAGACTCAGAAGACTTGAGATGCATATGACTAGATGATCCAGTTGATACAAAGAAGAAGACCAATGCTGAAAATTGTGTCGAAAGAATACCTTCCTAGTTAAGAGGGAGTGTTGATGTATTTGTAACTTCAGAATGTATTCATCTATGTATATTATGTATTGTAACCCGATGTTTATTCCGGGATGTATCTATTATGTAATTGAGTCATTTTGTAATGCCCCGATGTTCCGATCGAGAGAATCAATAATGTAAACAAGTCATGTCAAGTCATAGTGGGTAACCCTCAGATTGTCTAAGGGTTAAAGTCCCCGCAGTTCCGGGGCACTAGGGTTATTAGACTCTCCAAGTAGAGGTCAGCCCTAGTAGGGTTTTAGTCATGTCGGGATTAGTATAAATAGAGAGCTGAACTCTCTATTTAGCACACATCACTCACACACTCAAGTGTAGCACATAGTTGAGGAAGGAGAAGACACTGGGGCTAGACAAGAAGAAGATTACTGCTGTTGGGAGTGCATCTTACTATTTTGGGGTTTTATCTTTTGTGTTGATTCTATCTCTGAGGAAGTTGTGGGGTTTTCTCCTTTATGGTTTCCCCAAGGAAAAACACTGTGCTCATTGTCTCTTGTGTTTGATTGTTGTACTTGTTATTCTCTCAGTTAAAGATCCTAATAATGGTAGATTAATGTTGAAAAACTAACACCAATACTATTCTCGGTCATCAATGCCATTTCCATGGAACATAGTGTTGCAACTCCAACATTTTCCCAATTTTTTAAAAAATTTTGGACCCTCCTTTTAATTTTGTCTTTCTTAGATTTGTTGGGATTGCTAAAACTTTGTTGTTCTTCTGCTGCGAGTTTGATCTTTTGAGGTTGATTTAAGGAAAATTGTTGATCACTTTCGGAAGCTTGAATAACTATCTTTGTCTGCTGATGCTTTTGACTTGAACTTGAAGTTTTGGTTTGTGAATAATTTCACTATTAGAGGTTTATTGAACAGTGAATCGTGACCATAGTTCTCTATGCAGCCGCCATTGCAAAAGCCGAACAATGAACGACTTGATAGATAGTTTTGATTGTCATCAATTCCTTGGTTTATTGTTCAAGTGTTTAATTTGCAATGTTTTATTTAACACTATCAGAAGTCATTTAAGGTTTGTTTCGGATTGTAGTTATCTGTGCAGTTGTTGTTTCGGAGGATCAGTAATGAACATCCTGATGGATTAGGGCTAATCCTTGCCGATACCATGTTTTATTGTTGTTCTTTTCGCTATCGAAAAGTTTTATGACTTTGATCGAAAGCTGTAGCCTGATTACTTTCTGCCATTGCGGCTCCTGATCCAACTACTCATCCGGCATATAACTTTTCCACTCGCTGATGGTTTGTTATGGTTTTCGTCGATATGTTTTATGTTGCCACGGAAATCTTAGGTTGTATGGCTCCCGCCATTGTGATTGTGCAATACACTATCGCTTCGACATTTGATTTGATTCATCTGTCGATACCTTAGTGACTCTGCTATCTGATGCGTCACTATGGCGACACTTAGTATTTTTCCTCGCTGACATTGTAAAGACTAGAGTTTGTTCGTCACCCGTCGTTATGTCTTCTTATTGAACTAATCATTCGATGCTTTGTTACTTCCGCCCGTCGAAATGGATTACCTGCCTGATGCTTACTGTTTTTGCTTCCTACTGTAGCTAGGGTTTTTCTCGCCATTTTGGTTGTGTTGTTACTCTATTTTGTGGGATGGCAGAGTTTTCCCATGGGTGCTAGTTGAGTTAAGGTTTTTCTGAGATGAAGATTCTTTTCAGTTAGGATTGTGGTTTTAGTAGGACGTCGGGCTTAGAATTTTTCTGAACCCAGCTTGCGAGGTTTTCTTTGCCTTATCTTTTTCTTTTCATGTATTAACATTGTTTATAGTTCATTTTATAGAACGCATGTATTAGTGCAATTTGTGTTACTTTGATGGTCTGAAATATGCTATGTTCATGACAGGGTGAATACTGCAACAAGATATATCTAGAAGCCAAAGCAGAAGGGAGGCAGCAAGGAAATAAGATGGTGAAGCATAGAGAAGCAAGATAAAAAACAGGACCAGTGGATTTGATAGCAGCAGAGGCTCAAAGAAAAGTTGATCACTGATCGAGCTAGTCTCTTGCTATAAAAGTGCTATCAAACTTTTAATGAAATGTAACATATTGTCTAAATCATGAGCACTCACAAAAGGACAATATGGTGAGATTAAATGGTTGGGGGAGCCCAAAAGTCACCCTGGGGGGGGCATCCCAAGGGTTTTGATATTTTGTTTAAATATAGGAAAGTTAGAGGGAATAGAGGACTTTTTCCCAGTTAGACTTGTGAGAACATGTTGTAAGAAGAACTATTTCCTTTTGCAATAGATAATTACAATTTTTCCTGTTGGAGAAAGCTTTGGTGGAATGTTCAAATGATGTGCAATGGATGTTGTTGAAGGGGAACTATTTCGTTTTTAGCCTTTGTCCATTAATTGTGAGATCGTTCTAACTTGTTGAACCTATGTTCTTGTATGAATGCTCTCTAGTTTATTTTATGGAATTTCCACTATGAGTAATGAATGCTTTTCATAAACAATGAGCTATCTTGTTGTTCATCTATCTATTCATGTTTATGTGTTTTGAAATAAAGAACAACTACCAGTGATTTTTCTTAATGCATGAACAGTAATACATTACTCATTAAATGATAATCTTGCTCCCTAGGGAAAATTTAGTTAGGTTAGCTTTATTTTTCTTATTGTGTGTGATTTAGATGCGAGAGAGTTAAGACCGGAGGTAAGAACCTATGCATCACATTGTGACCGCACCTCGTATTCTCTATTAATATGCATCCTTAGATAGGTACTTGCATCTCATACTTAAAACTAAAAAACTAAAAAAGATACACAGTGGACTGCCCCGTAACCGGTAGAACCCTTTATTTTGGTTACTTGACCTATGGTAGCCGGACCGCAAACCAGATGGATTCCCCATACCAAACAGTAATGGGCTAGTTGGGAACGTTTACTGGGGAGAATCTGTTTGTGTTTTCGCCTGTAATTTTCCAGGCCTCAACAATTTTTGGTGCCATAAGGAGGGCCGCCAGTGCATGGTTTTCCGAGGAAACCCATTACCTTGAAATTACTCCACCAGTGATAGTTTAGAAAGAAGTTAATTTCACAATCTAATTCCTGAAGAGAAGTGGAAAGAACACTTGTATTCTGTGGACAATGAAGTAGTTAATGATCTGAGAAGACATGCTAGGGCATATGTGAAAAGTATTGGAGGATTACTGACTATCCCTGATTTACCTAGAAGAGAGTATAAGAAAAAAGATCGTCCTGTATTGGAAGACTTAGTTTTGGTTGGAGATTTGGAAGAATTGGTAGAAATAGCCTTGCAGGAAGTTGTTCAGCCTTTGAATCAAGTGGGCCCAAACACACCTTGTTCTTCACCTGTTCATACTCCTGTTCATTCACCACCTCACTCTCCACCCAAACTCATGGCAGGCGTAAACGCTAATCAGCCCCATAACCCACCAAATCCACCACCTGCTTGGAAAGATAGATCACCTTTAAACCTAACACCTCCTTTGCATGACTTACCTCAGGATTTTGAGAAAATGCTGCCTAAGTTTGGCCCAAGTGAAAATATTTTAGTGGATGATCACTTGAAAAGTTTCTACTTGGCCATAGAAGGACTAAAGGTTAGAGAACATGAAGATGTAGTCTGCAGAATTTTTCCACATACCCTTAAAGGAGCAACAGCCTCATGGTATTTTGGTCTGCCTACAAACTCAATCCCAGACTGGGATACTTTTGAAAGGATATTCAAAAGAAAATATGTATCCCAGAAGACTCATGCAACTCTCATGAAAGGACTGTGCGCTTTAAAGAAAGAAAGAAGAGAAAAGGTGCATAGTTTTACCCAAAGTTTTGCTGCTTATCTTAAGAATTTCTCTGCAATTGATAAGCCCTCTGATAAAGTTCTGATTGAGTATTATACTTTATCTTTAGGGCATAAATTGGCCATGTTTTCCAAGATGCAAGTCAAACCTACGTTGTCATAAACATATGAAGAGGCAGAGAGAGTAGAAGCTGAAAAAGAGAGCATATAAGACTATCCTGAGCAGTGGGGAGAAAAAACTTTTGGTAAGAAAGCCTTATTATTTACTAAGTGATCCATTGGACCTCAACTTGAGTGCATTAAAATTTTGTTGTAAAAGAATGCGATCAACAGGTTAATTAATGGAACAACATTACAGAAATTAAATGCTTAAACAGAAATGAAAGGCAAAACTGATAAACAGATGTGGGAAAAACAAGCATAGAATCAGAGCATCACAAACAGAAGTTGATAACGGATTTCACCCCCTCCACTGGGCTATGTCTCCGGGTCCCTCTCCAATGGGTACCGATCTAATTAATCTTTTTTAAAATGGTACAAAATGGTTCTGGAAACAACTTCAGCAACTGTAAATAGAATGTTGTACAAAATCTTTAAGACCTCTCTTCTAGAAATTACATTTAGCCTTCGAAAGGAAAAGAAAGCTAAAATATAATAGAGAAAGTCGACTTCCACAACATTTCAACACTTTACAAAAAATTCTCCAAGCTTCTCATAATAGAGAAACGATGCGCTGCCTTCTAAACGAGCTGAATCCTCCCCCCCCCTTCACTGTGGCAAGAATCCCCTATTTAAGCATTTAGTGGGAGGGATAAGTAACCGATTCGATTCCATCATCTCAGCTGTTATTATTATTATTATTATTTTATTGTTACAACCATACGCTAAGCTAAACCATGCAATTCGGCCAAGTCACTGCACAAGCATTATGTTACCACGACGTTCCATATCCCCAAAACGTTTCAACTAACTCCACGTACATGTTGACTCACAACATGTTGCAATGACCGTTACGCACATATGTTGCACCATACCATAGCGTCACACGTAACGTAATCGTTTGATGTCACCACTAACTTCGCAATGTCGCAGCAAGTGCGATAAGTATGTCGTAGCTAAGTCTGTCACAGCTAAGTCTGTCGCAGCTAAGTCTGTCACAGCTAATTCTGTCACAGCTAAGTCTGTCACAGCTAAGTCTGTCGCAGCTAAGTCTGTCACAGCTAATTCTGTCACAGCTAAGTCTGTCACAGCAAGTGATAAGTCTGTCGTAGCTAAGTCTGTCACAGCAGTGTGATAAGTCTGTCGCAACTAAGTCTATCGTAGCTAAGTCTGTCGCAGCTAAGTCTGTCATAGCTAAGTCTATCACAGCAGTGTGATAAGTCTGTCGCAGCTAAGTCTATTGCAGCTAAGTCTGTCACAGCTAAGTCTATCACAGCAAAGTCTGTCACAGCAGTGTGATAAGTCTGTCATAGCAAAGTCTGTCACAACAAGTGATAAGTTTGTCACAGCAAGTGCGATATGTCACCACTATGTTTAGCATATGTGTGGAACATACATGTGTTATGTTCTTTGAACCATAGATTAATAACTATTGTACCATATTGGATCAGTGTAGATTAAAGATGAATAATCCTCCGGATCATTCCTCCCCATTGGAGAACTTTTGGACCACCAAAATCCTGAATTATTCTGCAAGTAAGTGAGGGTATAGCTCCCTCACTTTTCCAATCTCCATCCATCTTGCTTTTCTAGGATGCATTCCCTTAAGCCCCTCTCGGAGGTACTCAGCATTCCCCCTTCGTAAAGTCCTTACATTTCTTTCAAGAATAACACCATCCTGCAACTCATTCATATATTCAGGTGCCATATCATCAATTGAAGGAATCTGCATGATAATTTCCTCATCCATGATCATAGGAGGCTCATACAATTTAAGATTCTCAACATTGACAACTGAAAAAATTTGCATGTATAGAGGTAAATTCAAGCGAAAAGCATTAGTACCGATCTTTTCCAAGATCTCAAAAGGACCATACCGGATAGGTTTAATCTTTTTACTTTCATCCTTTCTTTGGTGATATATAACCAAACTCTGTCACCAACCTAAAATTGATGATCAACTCAATGCTTGTCATGCCTGGCTTTGTACTTTGCCTGGATCTTCTCCAACTGTTCTTGAACTACTTGCTGTACTGCTTGGATTCTCTGAATGAACCTTAGCACTTTATATTCATCATGATGGCCATCCACTGCATCTTTACCAAAAGAGAAGTCCATCAGTGTTTTTGGAAGATAACCAAAACAAGTTTCAAAAGGAGATATTTTCATGGAAGAATGAACTGCATGATTGTAAGCATGATGTATATACTGCAACTGCTCATCCCAAAGTTTAGGATGTTTACTACAATATCCTCTGAGTAGCTGAACCACTGTTCTGTTTACTACCTCTGTTTTCCCATCGGTCTGTGGATGAAAAGCTGTAATTTTCTTTAGTTTAGTATCCATAAGCTCCCATAAAGTTGACCAAAATTCTCCCAAGAACCGAGAGTCCCGATCAGATACAATAGACATGGGTAGCCCAAAATGTACCCAAACATTCTGAAAGAATAGATGAGCTGTTTGTTCAGCAATGATCTGTTTGTTACATGGCATTAAGATACACATTTTTCTGAATCTATCCACAACAACATATAGATAATCATTCCCTTTTCTAGACATAGGTATTCTTCCTACAAAGTCCATAGAAATGCTTTCCCAAGGACGAGAAGAAACTGGAAGAGGCGTGTACAAACGCAATTTCCTATTGCTAGGCTTACTTGTTGCACACATAACGCAACCTCTTATGTATTTAGCTATAGTTTCTTGCATTTGAGGCCAATAACAGTGATTCTGCAATACAAACAATGTTTTACTTACTCCAAAATGTCCTGCAATCAATGAACTATGTGCTTCTCGAATCACATGCACTCTCTCTTTCTCTGGAATACAAAGTTTACTGAGATGATACAAGAGTTGATTATGCACATAATAGTTCTCTTCCTATTTACTCTGTATTGGTGATGCATATACTTTCTGAAAATCTTTATCTTCTGCATACTGTTCAATATAACTTTCATGTGTTAATGAACTGTTTTGAAGAATGATTGAAGCATTTGTAGGAGGCCTTGATAACATGTCTGCTACCTTATTATGAATTCCCTTTTTGTACTTAATTACGAGATGAAACTGTTGTAAGAATCCCATCCATCTTAAATGCCTACTTTGTTGTATTTTAGTTTGAGATTGTAAATATTGAAGTGGCTGATGATCAGTATGTATGACTGTCTCTTTTCCCATGATATAATGTTTCCACTTCTTCACACTCTGTACTAAAGCATACAATTCTTTGTCATTGATCGGATAGTTACTTACCACAGTAGAGAATGTTTCTGAATGGTAACAGACTGGCTTCCTCCCTTGCATCAAAACGGCTCCCATGGCAAACCCGCTGGCATCGGTCTCGATCTCAAATGGTTGCTGCAAATCTGGCAATGTCAGAACTGGTGTTGTGCTAATATTTTCCTTCAAAGTGTTGAAGGCTCTCTGATGCTTGCCTCCCCACTGGAAAATTTCTTTGACGCTTTTCAACGCATGTAATGGAGCAGCAATGGAAGAAAACCCAGAAATGAATTTCCTCCAATACTGAACCGCACCCAAAAAACTTCTGATTTCAGTAACGGTGTTAGGCCGTGGCCAGATTACAATGACAGTAACCTTGGCTAGGTCCACTCACAGGTGGCCTCCACCAATAATATGGCCTAGATATACTAAAGAAGTTTTAGCAAACTCGCATTTAGACATTTTTACATAAAGCTTCTCCTTCCTCAGTACATCTAAAACTTTCTTCAAATGTACAATGTGTTCCCCCTAGGTTTTGCTAAACACTAGGATATCATCCAGATATACAATTACAAAATCATCAATAAATGGTCGAAAGACATCATTCATGAACCGCATGAAAGTAGCAAGAGCATTACATAGCGTGAAAGGCATTACAAGCCATTCATACAAACCCTATTTTGTTTTAAACGCTGTTTTCCAGGCATCATTTTTAGCAACACGGATTTGATGATACCCACTACGCAGATCCAATTTTGTAAAATAAATGGCATGTTTCAATTGATCAAGCAAATCATCAATGTGAGGAAGAGGAGACCTGTTTTTAATGGTGATTTTGTTAAGGGCCCTGTAGTCAATACACATCCTCCACGACCCATCCTTCTTTGGAACCAAGACTATAGGAGAGCCACAAGGAGAAGTGCTTGGCCGGATGACCCCCTTATCAATCAGCTCCTGAACCTGCTTCTTGATCTCCTCATTCTGCATTACAGACATCCAGTACATGGCTATGTTCGGGAGTGGCACATCCTGCTGCAAATGTATCTCATGCTGAATATCTCTCTTTGGTGGTAACCCTTTCGGATCTTGAAACAAATCATCATACTCATAAATGATTTCAATCTGTTCAGATTTTTGTTTATGATCACATCCTTCAAAAGATTTAGAGATCTCATCATTTTTCACTTTAACCATCATTAACACAAAGTTCTTACTAGGATTTACCAACCTCTTCATTTGTCCTGCAGAGACTATGGTTAGATTGGTTTTTGTCTTATGTGCTCGTACGATATATTCTACACTATCTTTAAAAAGATGATACTTATTCTTCTCTCTATAAAAGACTGCTTCCGGTCATACAAATATGGACTCCCAAGTACTATCCCACAAATGTCAAGTGGCACTACATCTAATTCTACCTCATCCATGAACTTTTTAGTAATTGCAAACTTCAATACACATTTATTTGTAACTTGTAATTGTGTATCATTAGTAACCCAACCAAGAGGATAGGGTTTTTCATGAGGCATAGTAACTAAAAGCAATTTCTTAACCACTTCTTCTGATATCATATTTACTTGTGAACCACTATCAAACAATGTATCAATATTTGTGTGATTTGTAATGACACGAACATGAAACAGTGCACTTCTATTTTTATCATTTTTCCTAGAAGTAGATGACAGATTTGTACTTGCACTAGAACTTGATTTTGCATCAATGGGAAGTGAGATACTTTTATTCTTACCCTAGATTCTGACAGCTGTAATCTTTGTTTCATCACCTGAGTCGGATCCCAAGTCTTGAATAACTGCTGCAGTAGCTTTTGATTTTCCTTTATCTTTGTTTCCTCCGTACTTCTTTGGCCTTAACTCTAGATGAAGTTTCCAACACTTAGAGACATCATGTCCCTTCTGAAAATGCGAACACGTAGGATTTTCACCCTCTTTCTTAACGGTAGCCATCTTCTTTTTCCCCTTATCTTGACCTTTCGATTTGCCGTCAAATTTAAATGATTTCTTCACAAAAGTATCATTAGCATGCTTACCCCTGGCTTCTAAATGGGTAGCTTGAACACATAGATCATCCAAATTACTGGGGTTAAACATTAACAAAGTATGCTTCAAATAAGAATGTATGCTACCAATGTACTTAAGAAGAGTTTCCTGTGTATCTAATGAAACATTTAATGCAATAGCCCTCTTTATGAATTCATGAGTATAATCTTGAATGCTTTGTCCTTTAGCTTGTCTAAACATTTTCCAACCCATGGTTAATTGTTGGATATGGCCTAAAGGATAAAATTGCTTCCTTAATACTTCAATGAATTCATTCCAAACTGAAATAATTTTACCATTCTTTCGAAGATCTTGCTGAATCTTGCTCTCCCACCAAGTAAGAGCCATTCCACTCATTCTCAAAGTGGCCAATTGAATCCTGGAAGGGTCATCATTAATGCCCTGCACCCTGCAATATACTTCAAGCTGCTAGATCCAATTGTCTAACTTTTCAGCATCTAAATCTCCATTATAAATTGGTAACTCAAACTTAACATCCAATTTGAAATAAGGCATATTAGAATTTGCATTAGCATTATGTGAATGAGAAGAATGAGAAGAAGAGAAAGTTTGAGTAGTATCAAGGGGATCACCATCACCTCCTACTCCTTTACCCTTTTCTTCCTTCTTTACTTCTACATCTTTGGATGAAGATCCTTCTTCTTTCTTCTTCCTTTCTGCTCGCTCATCGAGTAGAATTTCCATCATGGCTTTCATGCTCATAAAATCCTCTAGAAACTCAGATTCAGAAATAACAGGTCTTTCCCGTTCTGTATGTCCTTCTTCTTCCCCTCGTGGAGAAGACATGGTTCTTGAGAATGTTCTCCTTGAGCCAATCTCAGGATTTTCTTCAACTAATTCTCCTTCACCACGCTTTAACCTGGATTTGGTAAGCATTCACAAACTTGCACAAGCAGTCAACCAGCTCTGATACCATAACATGATCCGTCGGACCTCAACTTGAGTGCATTAAAATTTTGTTGTTGTTATGTCAGTAATTTTTTCTCTCCATTTGGGTTTGTTTGCTTCAATTTTGGTTTGTTTTTTCACTTTCAATCATAGGTTTGATTACTTCTCAATTTTGGTCTTTTTGAAAAGTTTATTGATAATTTATTAGTTTTAAATAGTTTATGAGCATTATTTCTTTAGATTTTATTTGTCTTTTTTATATCCTTTTTGATTGTTTTTGAAAGAGGTAAAGAAGGTCTATTTCCAAAGTTGATTCAGTGACATGTTTAGAGAACAAAATACACTTGTTAATGACCCTTAAAAATCCTCTAAACATCCGACAAATTGTTCAAAAGCTGTAAAAGTGCGATAAAAACGCACAGACAGATTCTTGTAGCGCTGACAGGAAAATTAATGAAGACGGCGCTACAAGAAAATCGCGCTCCTCATTTTTTGAAATTTTTGGACAAATTCGCGTCATGGGTGTCAGCTAGCAATGATTAATGGTATTTTTCAGTATGATTTAACATGTGTGGTGGCAGATTAGATGTGTTTTAAGCAGATTTCAATCACGCATACGAGCCAAAAGCCATCATTGCTAAAATCGTGGGAGCAGTTGAGAAGACGAGCTAATCTTGGCTTAACCGTCGAAATTTTTTCATTCCATATGCATTTTTATAGCAAGGTAAGTTCGTGGAGGAGAACAAATTGCTACAAAACTGGATTTTGTCCCCGTGAAGGAAGGTGGCTCTCGCAGCACTAGCAGAAATTTAGGGTTTCATAATTTTGGCATTTGTGGTTAAAGGAACGACTTGGGGACACCTGTGCACTCGAGAAAAGACTATTGCTGCATCAAAATCAAGCCTTAAGCTCCTGCATTTGAGAAGTCGGTAGGTACCTCAGTATAAAACCTTTATAGCTCTAAAGTCTATTTTTTGTGGCTGCGTGGTGAATTAAAAGAATGTGCTTGAAGGAGAGGATAGATTATGTTGCAGGACAGAATTTTTACCTCTGAAATAGTCACCAGTATCCATTGCAAAGAGTTTGAAGGAACAGAGCATCCAGGAAGCCTTGAATTCAAAAGCATTTAGCCTGTAGAGTTTAGTCATTGATTGAGGGAAGAATGTTGATAATTAATCCTCTCATGTATTTAATACGTTGGTGATGATACTTATTCTTGTAAGGAGCTGACTGAAGAATCTTTTCTCAAGACCTAATACACTAGAAATTGCAGAAGACAGCGTTCAGGAAACTTTCAGATTTGCTGGTTATGCACAGAGGCTGTTTTGGTCAAATATTTGAGTGGTTTTAAGAACTGTGAAAGGGTCATATTGGGTGAAATTTTTGCTGGAGGAACCATGTCCAAATGATTGCAGGACTTATTGGCAGAATGTACTTGAATTGGTGGTAGTTTGTGGCTTGAAGAAGTTTTTGCAAGCACTGGTGTATTTGTCCTTTATTTTATTGCTGACAGTTCAACTTGATTCGATGAATGTATGGCTGACCTTTATTGAAATACTAGGAGTGTTAAGGTTTAAAGTGAAGTTGTCTGGATACTTCTAGATGCAGGCATTTGAGTGAAACCTTAATGTCTCATAGCCATATCAATTGACAGTTTTCCATTTGCCTCTAAGTACCCTGGACATTGCAGTGCCATTGTGAAGTATACAAAGCAGTTTGTCATAAGAAAGGGAGTTCTGTTTGAAGACACAGTAGACTGTTTGTACTAAACCCTAAAACCAGGAATTTGACTAGTTCATGTACCTTAACAGTTTGACATTGTGCATGAGGGTGCAGTGTGAAGTTTGAGCAGAGATATATGA
>LPNX011022894.1:190571-220390 GCA_001517045.1 Pseudotsuga menziesii | reverse complement strand
AGATGTTTCAGCAGGCTGGGTGGTTGAGCTTTTTCAAGAAGATTGAGGGTTTTAATTCTAAGGTATCTTGCAAATTTGCCAAAGCACTCAAGGAGGATATGATTATCATGGATGCACTAAAATTTAAGTTGACTGTGGAGCTGATATCAGAGGCTACTGAAATCAAAAACGAAGGAGAACACTGGTTTAAGAAGTCTCCCTTTGAATTTGATCCTCACAGATATTTACTGCCTAATGTTATTCCTAACTGGAGCAAAGGGATTCCTATTCAAAGCTTTAGAAAGGAGTGGATCGAGCCTATAAGAATCCTTCAAAGTTATGTGACTTGTGAAGGAAGGTACTCCTTTGTATTTAAGTACCATTTCAGATTCCTGCAGCATTTAGTAGGGGTGTCTAGAATGAATTTGCCTTTCTTTTTCCTGAAAAGCCTTCAAAAGATGGCAAGCAAAATTAAAGAGCAAGATGATCACACTTCACAGTCCCTGTTTCATCATGGCCTTATTAAACTAATTATTACTACAGTGTTACAGCAGGAAGGAAGAAATTGGGACTTCTTCTTATTTTGGTCTGACATTCATCCAAAAGAAGAAGACCAACAATCCAAAAGACAAAGTGACAAAGGTAAAGTGATGATTAAAAAGCTGGGTCATTCAATCACATCTACAGGTAAGGGTGAGATTAAGGTCAAGAAGGTGACTGAGCAAGTCTCAGAACATGCACAGGGTGACAGTCAATTCAAAGGAGATTCAAAGCATTCTAAAGCTAAATATACATTGTTTGCAGATAAGGAGGTACAGCTTGATTTGAATATTGACATGGAAAAAACTGTTACTCTTGAGCAAACTGGCACTGTTAACATGGAGAAAGCTGCCACTTTTAAAGAAGAATTACAAGATAAACCTAGAAGCCCCCTTACTATTATATCTGAAGATGAAGGGTACCTGTTGGAGGATGAGCAACAGGATATCATAACTGAATCAAGTACTGAGGCATTGGAAAATTTACCTACTTCAAAGAGCAAATTAGTGAAACCTAAGAGAAAAAAGAGGAAAATTGTCACTTCAAATAGAAGACTCAGAACCAGGCCTACAAACAAATTCAGGTGGAACATGAAGAAACTCCTCAATCCTAAACTAGATTCCAAGCAAGGAGCAGTGTTAATCAGCTCTTCTTCCAGTGAAAGAGCAGAAAGTTTTCAGCAGGATAGTAAAAGCAAGAAGAAGACATCTGTTGAACCTTTTTCTTCTTCTAAACCTGCAGGTACATAAAAAGCACAATTAGTAAATGAAGCATGCCAACCTGTTCTTAGCTTATCAGAAATAATAGCTGAAATCAGAGATAAAACCATCAAACAACAGGAAGAAGAAAAAATAAAGGTTTTGGACTTTGCAAAACAAGGATGGGATGAAGAAGATGAGGCCATATTGAAACAAGCAGGTATTATAGAAGAAGCTGTTGTGCAGGTTGATTATTCAGACATTTTGATGCAGGAGCCAAATGTACTTGACAGCCCTAGTAAGGAAGAAAGCCTACAAGGAAGAATTCAAATATACAAACAGCAAATAAAGCAGCTTCAGGAGACAAATGACAATCTGCTCAAGGTCAACAAGAAGCAGATGGATGAATTGCTGGATGTACATCAGCATTTTGAACAGTTATCTGAAGTATCTAGAGAGGTGTTGAAAGGAAAACTAGCTACTGACAGGTATATCATGGAGCTAGAGAAAACTGTGGATCAGCTGCAGCAAGAAAATGAAGCTTTGCACCAGAAGATAAGCAAGCAAGAAGAAAAGCATGGAAAAGCTAGAAAAAGGACTCGAAGGCTTGATGGCATTGATTTGCTTGTAAAAGCATCAAAGAAGTTATGAATCAGTTTTTAGTTAATTTTTAGTTTTGAGAAATAGTTTTGTTAAACCTTGCTATTTTTAGCAAGTATGTAATTTTTGTAAAAAAAGATCACTTTTACCTTACTTACTTTAGGGATTCGATGGAGATAATTTTGAAGGTAAAACCTAACTGTTTTTTGGAAGAGGATAGCTATTTAGGAGAGTTTGAAAGACATTGTAAAGGTTCTAATTTTTCTGGAGCATCAGGAGGTCTGTGGGCTATCATACTTTCAGGCTTATTCAAAGATAAGTGTTGTGACTCTCTTGTACTGTTACTGATAAAACTATGGATATATGACTCTTTACCCTACTTTCTGTCTATGTTGGCTTTACTGTGAGCTTGTTTAGCTTCTTTATTGACATTTTCAGTGCTGGTTAATGTGTGTTTTCTAGCAGTGCTTGTCCATTCTGTGTAAACCTCAATGCAGGCTTTTTGTTAGATTTTTATGATATATATGCATCTTTATCAGTGATTGTGTTTGATTCAGTTGTTGCTTATCTGATGAATGCATTCCCTATATGCTCTTGATGTTTATGACCAAAATATTTAAAACAAAAAACCTTAAACCCTAGTTTGAATTGAATTTATTCTTGAGATTGTGTTAGCATGTTTCCTTAGCCTTAGAAACAGTTTCTGACACAAACAGTTGTAAAAGAATGTGATCAACAGGTTAATTAATGGAACAAAATTACAGAAATTAAATGCTTAAACATAAATGAAAGGCAAAACTGATAAACAGATGTGGGAAAAACAAGTATAGAATCAGAGCGTCACAAACAGAAGTTGATAACAGAGTTCACCCCCTCCACTGGGATACGTCTCTGGGTCCCTCTCCAATGGGTACCGATCCAATTAATCTCTTAAAAATGGTACAAAATGGTTCTGGAAACAACTTCAGCAACTGTAAACAGAATGCTGTACAAAATCTTTAAGACCTCTCTTCTAGAAATTACATTTAGCCTTTGAAAGGCAAAGAAAGCTAAAATATAACAGAGAAAGTCGACTTCCACAGCATTTCAACACTTTACGGAAAATTCTCCAAGCTTCTCATAACAGAGAAACGATGCACTGCCTTCTAAACGAGCTGAATCCTCCCCCCTTCACTGCGGCCAGAATCCTTAAATTTAAGCATTTAGTGGGAGGGATAAGTAACCGATTTGATTCCATCATCTCAGCTGTTATTAGTTTTTTTATTATTATTATTGTTACAACCATATGCTAAGCTAAACCATGCAATTTGGCCAAGTCACTGCACAAGCATTATGTTACCACGACGTTCCATATCCCTGAAACGTTTCAAATAACTCCACGCACATGTTGACTCACAACATGTTGCAATGACCGTTATGCACATATGTTGCACCATACCATAGCGTCACACGTAACATAACCGTTTGATGTCACCACTAACTTCGTGATGTCATAACAAGTGCGATAAGTAAGTCGCAACTAAGTCTGTCACAGCTAAGTCTGTCGTAGCTAAGTCTATCGCAGCTAAGTCTGTCACAGCTAAGTCTGTCACAGCAAGTGATAAGTGTGTCGCAGCTAAGTCTGTCGCAGCTAAGTATGTCACAGCTAAGTTTGTCACATCAGTGTGATAAGTCTGTTGCAGCTAAGTCTGTTGCAGCTAAGTCTGTCACAGCTAAGTCTGTCACAGTAGTGTGATAAGTCTGTCACAGCTAAGTCTGTCATAGCTAAGTCTGTCACAGCTAAGTTTGTCACAGCAGTGTGATAAGTCTGTCGCAGCTAAGTTTGTCACAGCTAAGTTTGTCACAGCAGTGTGATAAGTCTATCACAGCAAAGTCTATCATAGCAAGTGCGATATGTCACCACTATGTTTAGCATATGTGTGGAACATACATGTGTTATGTTCTTTGAACCATAGATTAATAACTATTGTACCATATTGGATCAGTGTAAATTAAAGATGAATAATCCTCCAGATCACTAAGCCCTAGGAAGAGCAGACACATGACTTTGAGGGCATGGTAAAAATGATGCAGAAGCTATCTAACAGAATAATATATTTGGAAAAAGAAAAGGAAGCTCATAAAGCATAAAAGCCTTACTATAAGAGGAGAGAGGACAACAATCAACATAAACCTCCTCCACTTAGTCCTGCAACAATGAACTTGACAGAGGTAGGTATGGATAACTTTTGCACTTTTCATCAACAGCCCCATTCTGAAAAAAAATTTCCTCAATGGATAAATTCAATGACATTAGTTATGAATCAGCTATTGGACTCTAAATTAACAGAATTTGATGATGAATAAGAAAAGAATAATAAACCCACAGAAAAACAAGAGGATGATGCTCTGGTTTTATGGGATTGTGTATCACTTTTTGATATAGAAGAGGAAGAAACAACAGAAACAAATGTGACAACATGAAGTCAAGGCTTGTTAAGTAAAGACAGATCAATAATCCCGAAAATTAAGAGACTTCAAGAGAACGCAAAGAAAATTCAGAAAAGCACCACAGCTGATAAAATACCTGAATTCACCATTATGAGTCAGGATCCAAAGCAAATCAACATGCCTGTCAAGCCCATTGAAGAGAAGACTGATGACGTAAAAAATAATCTCAAAGAGAAGAAGATGGAATATGACATTGTGGAAGATATTAAGAGGGCTAAGGCAAATATCTCACTGTTTGAAATGTGTAATATGCCTCAACAGAAAGAAAGATTGTTAAAATCACTTGAGATTCCTGAAGAAAATCTTCCCACTGACAATCAACTGGAAGAAGAGGAAATTGATGAAGCAAGTGTGGGAGGTAAGCCTAAATGCAAAACCCCACCATTTCTCCTGACTTTTGAAATTTTCAACCATGACGTACACAACTGTTTAGTGGACTCAGGGGCATCAGTAAATGTTATGCCACTTTCAATCTCCAAAAAGATAAATGGACAACCTAAACCATCTACCTGGCAGGTTATTTAGTTAGAAAGAACAAATGTGAAGGTAATTGGGGAAATGGAGGATGTTTTGATTCAACTATCTTCAAATGAAAAGGTATGTTAGTGCATAGATATTGTAGTAGCAGACATACCTGAAGCTTATGGACTTGTTTTGAGTTGGGATTGGTTAGCAAAGATAAATGGGTATTTTTCTTCAGATTGGTCACATATATGGTTTCCTTATAAGGGAAGTCCCAATCAAATTAAAGTATTAAGAGAACAACACATAAAGCACAATGTTACTCAGCTGGAGGGTAAGAATGAACCAGTGAATTATGTATTGGGGAATTACTTCATTGAACTAGAACCAGGAAACTACCAAGAAAAAGAAGTCAGTGGCACACCAGACACAGAGCCTGATCTCCTTTGGTTTTCACGGGCTAATGAATTTGACTGTAAAATAGTAGAATTAATTTTAGATGTAGTTGTTGATTCAAGTACAATAGAAGTAGATAGTTTTTGGACACTTTTTTTTTATGGATCTAAAAATTTGGAAGGATTAGGAGCTGGCTGTGTCTTGATTGATCCAAAGAAGCATATACATTTTCTTTCATGTAGATTAGAGTTTGAATGTACCAATAACATAGCCGAATACGAAGCATTAGTTCAAGGACTAAGGAAAGCAATTGAACTAAAAGTAGAAAATCTGAAAGTATATGGGGATTCTGAAATAATTGTAAAAAAGATTTGAAAACAGATACATTGCATCTCACCTCATTTAAAAGCTTATCTGAATGAAGTATGGGATTTTCTAACAAATTTTTATGCATTTAATATTTTATCCATTCCTAGACTTAAGAATGCAGCAACTGACTTGTTAGCTACCTCAGCTGCAAGGATTGTGCCTACAAATAACAAGTGTTCTATTGAATTACTTTTCAGGCCTTTGGTTCTAGACATGATTACTAATCTATGAGTTTTTTATGATGATCAACAAATATTGGAATGTTTAATGAATGATGAAACTTTCAAGGGGGCAATTATCGATGATGAAGAGCACCAAGCTGAGTTAAAATTTGACAACTTCATTCTTAAAGGGGTCGGGACTTTAGAGTAGATGTTTGATTTAGACAAGAAGTTCAGAATACCAACAAATGTCAAGAATCACATCTCATCTTTGCAATTCGAGCTAATAAATTTGAAAACTAAAGTTAAACCCAAATATGTAAATTTGGGAAAGTGTTGCTCCCCGTGTGAAAGAAATAAGTTCATTAGTTTGTTCAAACAGTACAAAGATGTATTTTCTTGGACATATGAAGAACTTAAAACATATGATACCAATATTATACAACACATCATTCCTATTAGATCTAGAATCAAGCCTTATCAACAACCTTTGAGGAAGATGCATCCAAAACTGGAGCCGTTAATTCAGAGTGAAGAGAAGAAATTATTGGATGCCAAAATTATATTCAAAGTTAGACACTCAGAATGGGTTTCAAATTTGGTACCAGTAAGGAAGAAATATGGATAAATTAGACCATGTGTGGATTTTAGAAACCTAAATCATGCTTCAGATAAAGACAACTATCTAGTCCCGCCCATGGAATAGATATTGTAGATGGTTTCGGGTTCTAAGTTATTTTCGTTATTAGATGGATTCTATGGCTACAATCAAGTGTTAGTAGTTGAAGAAGACAGACTTAATACTACATTTAGAACAAAATGGGGAACGTTTTCTTACAGAAGGATTCCTTTCAGACTCATTAACACTAGAGCTACTTTCTGGAGGGCTATGGATATAGCTTTCTGCGGTCTAATTGGCAGTAGTTTTGTAGTGTATATCGACGATGTAACAATATTTTCAAAGGAGAGAAAAGAACACACATTCCATTTAAAACAAATTTTCAAACGTTGTCGAAAATACAGCATCTCACTGAATCCAACGAAATGTGTGCTTGTTATTATAGAAGGAAAGCTACTAGGTCACGTGGTTTCTAAAAAGGGGATCTCCATAGACCCATAATGGATCAAAGCTATTGAATAGTTCCCCTTACCCGATAACAAAAAAGTGATACAATCATTCATGGGGACAATAAATTTTGTGCGAAGGTTTGTGCCGAATTTCGATCAAATTGTTAAACCCTTGTAGCAAATGGTGAAACAAAGTGTACAATTCAAGTGGAATGATGTAGAGAAGAATGCATTCAGTAAAATAAAGACATCTATTGTTGATGCACCCTCTCTCAAAAGTCCATATTTTGAGAAGGATTTTATTTTGTACACTTTCGCTTCTGACGATTCACCAGCAGCGGTGCGTACTTAGAAGGAAGATGGGGGGGATGAGTTCCCCATATCATTTATGAGCACTGGTCTGCAGGGGGGTGAATTGAATTACCTAGCGGTAGATAAACAAGCTAGATTTTGAGAAGGATTTTATTTTGTAAACTTTCGCTTCTGATGATTCACTAGTAGCGGTGCATACTTAGAAGGAAGATGGGGGAGATGAGTTCCCCATATCATTTATGAGCACTTGCCTGTAGGGTGGTGAATTGAATTACCCAGTCTTCATAGTGGTAAAACAATTCAGGCCGTACATACTTAAGAACCGGACAAAGGTAATAGTTCCACACCCAGCTGTGAGGTCTCTTTTTGTACAAAAGGAATTAGGAGAAAGAAGAGGCAACTAGGTAATAGATTTACAAGAATATGACCTCAAATTCAAACCATCGTGCATAGTTAAAGGACAAGGCCTGTGGAAATTAATGGTTGAAGGTAAAAACAATGAAGAAAACGATTGGGAAAATGAAGCTAAATTACATATGATGGATGTATGTCCTCTTTTCATAGCTCCAGATTCCTAGTACCGAGACCTTGTTCATTACCTTTAGGAAGGATTGTTGCCAAAACATTGGAATTCTAAAAAGAGAAGATCGTTGTGCCTTAAATCAGCTGCATATCAGGTCTTTGATGGAATTTTATTTAGGACGAATTATGATGGAGTCCTTCTTATATGCTTAGAGAAAGAAGACGCAAAAAAGGTCATAACAGAGTTACATGATGGGCCTGCTAGAGGCCATTTTTCCAGAGATACGACAACCCACAAGATTCTCAGAGTTGGATACTATTGGCCCATGCTGTTCAAGGATGCTCATGCCCATGTTAGAAAGTGTGATATCTACCAGAGGTGCGGGGGAAGACAAGACAAGGAAGAAGTACCATTGAAGCTTGTGATGATAACAGAACCATTTGAGCAGTGGGGAATTGATATCATTGGAGAAATAAAACCAAATTATTTCTTGCAGCACAAATATTTTAACGGCAACTGACTACTTCACTAGATGGGTTGAGGCCATTCCACTACGTAAGGTCAATGAAGATGCGGTCATGGATTTCTTGCAAGACCATATTATGACTAGGTTTGGGGTTCCAATTTCCCTGGTTTTTTATAACGCTACTTATTTTTCTTCTATTAGATTAACTGCATTTGCTCATGAAAAATGAATTAAGTTGCATTATTATGCCAACTACTACCCCCAAGGGAATGGTTTAGCAGAATCTACAAACAAGAATTTGATTAGGATCTTAAAAAAGACTGTGATAGAAAACTAGAAAAGTTGGCATTTAGCACTACTGATGTAATGCCCCGGTTTTGACCCCGTTACATTAAATGTACATGATGTATATATTGTAATGATCATGGTGCGGAGCTAAAGGCAAAAGCCCCACCATTGATCGGTAATGCTATGTTTTGGATTTAAATTTGTCACTGATGGTATATCGGGGCATCCGGCATATATTATGTTGGCCATCATGTAAATATGCATCATAATTAATTAATGGGCACAACCAGCTACGGTCGCGGCAACTAAATCGAATGGGGCATGATTTCCTAAGGATAAGGGGGGGGTGAAATATTTAACCTATGGGCCAATGGGGAAAATCCAAATGTCTATGAGAAGACCCATCAAGCTTTCAACTACCTTTCTTGTCTTTTTCTCAAATCATTTATTTCTGCCAGAATGTGGTTGAGTTAGTTATTGCATGGAATAGGAAGAGTATGGGAAAAGAAATTCGAATTGGGCAGAGACCCATTTTTGAAAAAACGTGTTCTGACTTCCTTGGCAAGGAAAATGCCCAAAAACGTAGGCCATTCTGCTATGCATTCACGTTTTCCAGTTTTCCTCACGTTTTGGGAGCAGCTGGAGTTTTCCTGTGTTTTTCCTTCCACATTTTTGGTTGTTGGTTTCATTTTTCCCATGGATGGGAGGTCGTTTTTGTAGTGTTGGGGATTGGGTTGTCTTCCTCACGTTTTTGGAGCTGCTGGGGCATTTTCCATTCACGATTTGGTGGTTTCATGTGTTTTTACCATGGCTGTGAAGGGCCATTCACGTTTTTGACTGTCTCAGTGACTATGGGCCTCACGCACAGGCTATTTGGGATGTTTTTCCCTGCTGAGAGTTGTGCTCCCTGATAAGCTTCAGGACTGTGTGTTTTTCTCCATATTGTGATCCATTTTTGTTGTTACGTTTGGGGCTGTGTAATTCGTTTTTCCCTGTTTAAGCTGTGAGAGCTGAATTGATTGCCTGAGTGCAATTGTTGGTCTTTGGACTGTGTGAGGAGTAAGGGTGTTGGCTTGGTTGCTTGATAAACCTGGTGCTAGAAACCCCACAGACAGAGCTAGAGGGTTGGCCTTCTTCTCCATCACCCCTGAATAGCACTAGAAGGGAATGCAGGGCCTGAGGGACTATGTAGCAGAGAAGGGACTGATTCCTTGTGTTGGGTGTGGATGGGTGTCTTAGAGGTCAGGCTAGTTCGGGTGTAGGTGTTCTTGGCTCTATAATGAGCTCACCAGCTTAGCAAATTGCCTTCATCAACTCCTTAATGGCCTGATAAACCCAACTTGGTTGGCTTGGCTGTGTGTTTTTGTGTATCCTAGCTATGTGTAAGCCTGCTAGTTCCCTTATTCCTTGGAGAATCATGCCCAGCTCGGGGGGGGCAGTGTTGCTGAGAGATTGAGGAGCACGCTGGCCTATGGTTGGGTGGAACGTTGCAGCGACGTAGCTGGTTGCGGAGCAAAGCTTTCATAAGATAAGTAATCTTGTGCATTTTACCTCTGCAATTCTATAATTACTGTTAATTAAATAGAAATGAACATGTTGAAATAACGATTGTGTGAACGCATGTCGTTTCCGCTGTGCAAGATGAATTAATTCAGCTGTGTATGATGAATAATTGTATATGTGCATGTTTTTGCTTCAATGCATTCTACTTCAGCATTATGTTTTGCCATTTTACTTCCTGTACATGTTCATGAGGCTGTTAGTATGCTTGGTTAATGCCATGGATCGCGTCCTCCTTGCCGGTCGGAGGCACGGGGACGTGACAACTGAATGCTCTTTGGAATGATAGGGTCACACCCAAGAATTCCTTAGGTGCATCACCGTATACCCTTGTTTATGGGAAAGAGGCTATACTTCCTCCTAACATTATGCTGCCATCTTCCATAATAGCCCAAGAGGCTAGAGGCACATATAATGAAATCCTGCAACTTAGAATCTATAATCTTTTGAAGGCGGAAGAGTCTAGATCCAGGGCCAAAGAACATTTTAAGAAACAACAGGAAGTAGTGAAAAGGTGGTTTGATAAGCACAAAGCTTGAACAAAGGAATTTGAAGTGGGAGACCTGGTTCTTAAGTGGGATCACCTGCATGATGAGAAGGGGAAGTACACGAAGTTTCAACAGTTATGGGTAGGCCCTTTTCAGATTGCAGCAAAACTTGGCCCCTCAACCTATAAATTGGAAGACTTATAGGGGTGGGAAGAGAACTTACCAGTAAATGGTTTGGTTCTCAAACCTTATTTTTCCTAATTTTTTGTTTTGTACATAAATAAACTGATTTGATTGTCTATTTTCATTTATTTTATTTATGTTTTGCTTTGCTTTAGATTTTGCTTGATTTCAATAAAAAGAGGCAAAATTTTGGTTGCATGGAGAACATCAGAATTCAGGATTAACTAAAATATTTGATTATAAGACTATGTACTATTTTGTTATCTAAAAGAATTTCTTCTAGTTTAAACAATTTTCCTAAATGGTTGGGAACACATTGAAGTGCTACTTAATCCCTATAAACTAACTCAAGATCAAAAGGTCTGGAATACTATTTTGAGGCTCCATCCATATCACAATTAAAAATGTCCTAGGAGGTGACAACAAAAGACCCACGGAAAGGAAGCAAGGTAAACAATATATTATATATAAATGATCCCATGTCAAGAATTGAAAGCCAAAAGGCTATAAGAGTCAAAACTCCTAAGAAAGCAATATGTATCAAAACAAAGTACTGAATCATATGAGTACAGGATTGCCAAAAGTTCTTCTCCGTCCGTGAGCTGAAAATTAAATACATCTCTCACACAAAAGGACACTGGATAGAGGATCTTGAATAAAAAATTTAGAAAGAAAGGCATGAGGAGGACTCAAAAGGACAAAAATTCCAAAAGCACAAAAAGTGAAAAATGGCATGGGAATGAGGAACAAATGAATATTTCTGTTTACCATATGTTACAATCTTGTGGTGTCCAAGTTAGAAGGTACCCGAAGTCAAAGGTAATAAATGAAACTCATATTCCTGGCCTCTAAATATTTATCTTGAATTTGAAATATTGGGTTCCATTTTCCCTAAATTGGACCATCATCAATGATTAAAAGTACATATATTTTCCATTTGGGAAATCCAGACATCTAGAGGAATTCAACATGTTGGTTTTATTGTGAAACAGTCTGTTACTTAAGTAAGAAATTGTCCAGAGATCTGGTTTCACCAGGAAGTCACCAATTGTTGTAGCTACAACATTTTCCCAAATTTTTAAAAAAATTTGGACCCTCCTTTTCATTTTGTCTTGCTTAGATTTTTTGGGATTGCTAAAACTTTGTTGTTCTTTCACTGCGAGTTTGATCTTTTGAGGTTGATTTAAGGAAAATTGTTGATCACTTTTGGAAGCTTGAATAACTATCTTTGTCTGCTAATGTTGTTGACTTGAACTTGAAGTTTTGGTTTGTGAATAATTTCGCTATCGGAGGTTTATTGAATAGTGAATTGCGACCATAGTTCTCTATGTAGCTGCCGTTGCGGAAGATGAACAATGAACGACCCGATAGATATTTTTTATTGTCACTGATTCCTTGGTTTATTGATCAACTGTTTAATTTGTGATGTTTTATTTAACACTATCGGGATTCATTTAAGGTTTGTTTCGGATTGTAGTTATCTGTGCAGCCTCCGTTTTAGAGGATCAGTAATGAATGTCCCAACGGATTAGGGCTAATCCTCGTCGATACCATGTTTTATTGTTGTTCTTTTCGCTATCGAAAAGTTTTATGACTTCGATCGAAAGCTATAGCCTAATTGATTTCTGCCATTGCGGCTCCAGAGACAACGACACATCCACCATATAACTTTTCCGCTCATCGATGGTTTGTTATGGTCTTCACCGATATGTTTTATGTTGCCGCAGAACTCTTAAGTTGTATGGCTCCCACCGTTGCAGTTGTGCAATACACTATCGCTTTGGTGTTTGATTTGATACATCTGTCGATACCTTAGTGACTCTGCTATCTGATGCGTGACTATGGCAGCACTTAGTGTTTTTCCTCGTCGACATTGTAAAGACCAGAGTCTGTCTGTCACCCACCATTATGGCTTCTTATTGAACTAATCATCTGATGCTTTATTACTTCCGCCCGTCGAAGTGGATTACCTGCCCGATGCTTACTGTTTTTGCTTCCGACTGTCGGTAGGGTTTTTCCCACCATTTTGGTTGTGCTGTTACTCTATTTTGTGGGATGGCAGAGTTTTCCCATGGGTCCTGGTCGAGTTAAGGTTTTTTTGAGATGAAGATTCTTTTAGGTTAGGATTGTGGTTTTAGTAGGATGGCGGGCTTAGAATTTTTTTGGACCCAGCTTGCGAGGTTTTATTTGCCTTATCATTTTATTTTCACGTATTAACATTGTTTATAGTTCATTTTATAGAATGCATGTATTAGTGCAGTTTGTGTTACTTTGATGGTTTGAAATCTGCTATGTTCACAGGGTGACTACTGCAACAAGATATATCTAGAAGCCAAAGCAGAAGGGAGGCAGCAAGGAAAGAAGAGGCTAAAGCATAGAGAATCAAGATAAAAAGCAGGACTAGTGGATTTGATAGCGGTAGAGGCTCAAAGAAAAGTTGATCACTGATCGAGCTGGTCTCTCATTATAAAAGCGCTACTAACTTTTAATGAAATGTAATGTATTGTCTAAATCATGAGCACTTACAAAAGGACAAAATTATGAGATTAAACGGTTGGGGGAGCCCAAAGGTCACCCAGGGGGGGAAGCCCAAGGGTTTTGCTACTTTGTTTAAATATAGGAAAGTTAGAGGGAATAGAGGACTTTTTCACAGTTAGACTTGTGAGAACATGTTGTAAGAAGAATTATTTCCTTTTGCAATAGATAATTACAGTTTTTCCTATTGAAGAAAGCATTGGTGGAATGTTCAAATGTTGTGCAATGGATGTTGTTGAAGGGGAACTATTTTATTTTCAGCTTTTGTCCATTAACTGTGAGATCATTCTAACTTGTTGAACCTATGTTCTTGTATGAATGCTCTCTAGTTTATTTTATGGAATTTCCACTATGAGTAATGAATGCTTTTCATAAACAATGAGCTATCTTGTTGTTCATATATCTATTCATGTTTATGTGTTTTGAAATAAAGAACAATTACCTGTGATTTTTCTCAATGCATGAATAGTAATACATTACTCATTAAATGATAATCTCACTCCCTAGGGACAATTTAGTTAAGTTAGTTTTAGTTTTCTTATTGTGTGTGATTTAGATGCGAAAGAGTAAGACGAGAGGTAAGAACCTGGGCATCACATTGTGACCGCTCCTTGTATTCTCTATTAATCTACATCCTTAGATAGGCACTTGCATCTCATACTTAAAACTAAAAAACTAAAAAATATACATGGTGGACCGGGTCGTAACCGGTAGAACCCTTTATTTTGGTTACTTGACCTACGGTATTCGGATCGCAAACGAAACGGATTCCCCATACCAAATAGTAATGGGCTAGTTGGGAACATTTACTGGGGAGAATCCCTTGCTATTATTGCTTGCAATTTTCCAGGCCTCAACACATAGGTAGCTTCATATCATCTCCTGCCATCCAAGACCTCCTTCCTGCAGATGTTTCTTTACTACTGGATTCCGCTTGGCATGTTGGACATGTCGACGTAGATTGTGTATATTTTCCTGATGGTGGAGTACTGCACGGAGGTGTGGACATGTTTCTACCAGGGCTTGATTTTGTTGCTACTCTGGGAGTATCTTGGGTCTACTCGTCCTCTTCGTTGCAGTACGGGGCAATATCATCCCATGTGGTTTTCCTTCATGGTCTTGTGTTTCAATTGCAGTAGGACCTTCCCCTATCCTCTACCTCTTCTCTACTCATAACATTTCTCATCCCCGTGTACAACCACTCTCTTCCTCGACTTCCGTCACAGTCTCGTCGAAACTTACACCCATCTACCTTTTTTCTTTCCATTCCTCGCCCTCCTTCTATCATGGTGTTTGTAGCCTCCACACACCAGAGTTTTGCTATTCAAGCTACATATTTAGTATACCCTCTTCACAAACAAGAATCTTTATTGACAATTGTAAATATAGCAAGAACCTACCTCATGGTCCGTTGAAGAATTTAGTTCTTCTTCGTTGTAGGACTTGTTGGTATCAACCGCAAACTCAATGATGTATCCTTCAAGAATACTTTCCAACCAAAATTTGATAGCCCGCAATGCCTTATTGTTAGCTTCTTGGAGTTATTAAATTAGCTCGGGGGTCCAGGACATCGACTCTCCTCCTTGAAAGTTGCGCCTCTTATAAGTTAATTGCGCCAACCACTCATAGAGTATGATTGAAAACTCATAGAATAACTGTTCATGAGGACCATCGTGAATGTATCTCACTCACCATGCATCTGTCGTCAACTTAGGATTCTGATTCTTGGCTTCAGTGAACTCTTACAGTCTTAGGTTGAACCAATATTGGATCTATGGTTTTGTCGGATGCCACTACACATCCTCCTCTTCAGTCAAAATGAGGTCTCGGAAATGGAACCATTTTTTGGCCAAAACCCACCAACAAAGCCTTTTCGATAGGGGTTCTCACTCTATTGATGCCCAACTAGCACGATGTCCCTGAGCACCGGCTCAGACAGGTTTCACTCTGCCCTGCAACACCTGTAGAGAGGATGGATTCTAACCCAAGATGTTCGAGGGAGAGATGTCAGAACCAAGTTTCCGACAATAGGGAGGAAAATCGGGGCATAAAATATTTATTAGCATAACTAGCAGATCTAGTGGAACCATTTATCAGACATTACAACATTCATCACAGATCTATCATTACGATGAAAGATCTAACAGATTGCATCATTCATCTATTCATCGCAGCAGTATTACATTCTTCATTCATAAAACAAAACCATCACAGTTTATAAAGACAAAAAAAAAGAAGCACAACATATGAAAGGTAACAAGGACAATAGTGATTCAACTCAATATCCATCATATCATATTACTTTCATCGCAACAGATCCAAAACAATAACTATCTTTCTCCATAGCAAGAGAAATATCAACTCATAGAGTCACATACATGTCACAAAAGATTCAATATCTCACTTCAGTCTCATCTCATACACATCTCTTATGTATCTATCTTTACAATTGCAATTCTAATCTATATATAGGCTTGCGCCTTTACATTCATGGTCTACTTCTAACTAACTCATAATTGATTTAGCAACTAATGACCTATATCCACAAAATGTGGTCAACCGATACAAAAATATGCATAAAATATTCAAAAGCGGTTTGTTTTTTGCCCATCATGCTATCTTTGTCTTGCACAGGGTCGCATGAGCTTGCATATCCTCTGTGGTGTTGCGCAACTCACTTACTCCAAAACCCCTCCCAATATCTGGGTACCACTAGATCAAAATTGCAAAAGAAGATTGCCATAAGACATCTTTTGTTACAGATTGGGGTTTTCTACCAGTAAATCGTGATGCCATTTAGATTAAAGAATGCACTTGCCATATTTTCCTGGGTGGTCATCACGGCGTTCAAAGACTTCATCCAAAATTTCCTCCAGGTATATATGGACGGCTGGACAGTGTACGGTTTAATCAAGGATCACTTGGCCAATCTTCGACCGATGCTAGAAATTTTTCGACAATATCAGATTGCGCTGAACTCTAAGAATTCCATCTTTTGCACCTCGTTTGGAATATTGTTGGGTCACATCATTTGCAAACAAGGACCGTTGGTTTGTCCTACAAAGATCATACTCATTCTGAGATTGTTGCCACTGACCAATGTCAAGATGCTCTAGGAGACGCTTGGACACACTGGGTATTATCACAAATTCATTAGTGGATATGTTGTGATTACTGCCACTATGGAGAAACTATTGAAGAATGATGTGATGTTCTTGTGGAGTCTTGAATTCCAAAGTAGTTTTGACAATCTAAAGGCCAAGATTTATTCAACGGCAATACTCGTATTCCCAGATTGGAACAAAGAGTTCCACATTCATGTTGATGCATCTTCTATTGCACTAGGATTAGTGCTCGTGCAGCCAGGCGACGATGAATTTGATCACCCTATTTATTTTTCCAGTCGAAATTTATCATTTGTAGAGATGAATTATACAACTACGGAACACGAAGGCTAGCAATGGTTTATACGTTACAGAAATTCAGGCATTATCTTCTAGGAGGTCACTTCAAGATGTTTACTAACCATTCACTTTTGAAGTATCTAGTTAATAAGCCTATTTTTGGGGGGAAGATATGCAGATGGCTACTCCTATTTCAGGAATTTGATTTTGAGATCATTGTAAAGCTGGGCCTCCTAAATGCCTGCCTCGATCATTTTTCAAAAATCGAGATGGGGGAGGAACCTACTAACATTGAATATGGACTGGTGGATGTGCACTTGTTCTAATTTGACATGTTCAATGGCCATTATGCTCTAATAAACCAGTTCTTAGCAATGGTACTTGCACCAGAAGAACTTTCCACAAGTCAAAAGAAGCAGTTGGTAGTTAAATATTTTGATTTTCAGTTTATTTCTGGACACTTGTATAAGATGGGATCTGATGAAATATTGTGATGTTGTGTCCTACCACATGAGCAAGAGCAGATTTTGGAGGAAGCACATGCTGGCATAGCTGGAGGACATTATGGAGGACAGGCTACTGTGTGGAAGGTGCTTCATGCAGGGCTTTGGTGTCCCACTCTTCATAATGATGTGGTAGGTTATGCGAGGAGATGTGACGTCTGTCAATGCATTGGAAAACCATCACAGTGGGATGAGATGCTGCTTGTACCCCATGTAACTTTGTAACCTTTGATAAATGGGAAATAGACTTTGTGGGTCCGATCAACCCACCTAGGAAAAGAACTGGTACGTGCTTCATAATCACTACGATGGATTATCTGACGACATGGGAAGAGGTTGCACTAGTCATGGACTATACTACTACGACGACAACCAGGATTATATTTGAGAATATTGTGACGCGGTTTGGGTGCCCAAGTGTTATGAAGAAAACTTCCTATGGCTTGGGGTGTACCACAACAGAGAGAGAAATTGCAGAAATCAATCCCTTCCCAATATGCAAGAGAAATAAAACATCTAACACTAAAGGATCTCAAAACATACCTTATTCCAGAATGTTGAAGTAGATCCCCATTGAGCATTTTCCAATCCCACTTGTGTTAGCAATTTGCTCTCAATAACAGCAAACAAGACAAGCATGATATATAATATAGTGCTAGGCCTACTCTAGCATATATAATCCACAATGTATAAGCAATTAAAATCATCCATGGATTCAATATTCATTTAAATGCACATCATTGAATAGGAAAATATATTTCTATTAAGTAAATTAGATATTACATAAGTGACAACCTCTGTCGGCACATCTGCGAACTGGAGAAACTAAGTCTTCCACCTGGGCCTCCACCACCTCAATCCTCCATCTCTCGATAGCGAGCTTACAAGAAAAGGAAGGCTTGGGAAGAACACAAAGTGCTCCAAGGGACAAAGGGATGTAGACTCAATTACAAGCAAGTCGTGGCAACAATGGACTATAGTTTTCTTGCTCTTCAATTCCTCCTCTTCAATGTATCCAAAGGGTTCCTTATATAGTTCTTCAATGGGGCAATGGAAGGTCAAATCCGAGCGATCGTAAGGCATATGGAAGGCCAAGAGACAAGTGACTCGAATCCACATCAAGGAAAACTCCAAAAATATTTGGCATTTTGCACACATCCTGATGTACGCAAGTTTAAGGGTAATATCCACATATATATGCGAGAAAGGGATTAAAAGTAGCGTACAGGCAATAACTGGTGTTTTTAGGGATGATCTTGGAAACATAAAAGGTACAATATTGGTCCATGGGGTCCAAACTGACTACAGAGGAATAGGGAATTCCATAAATGTGTGATCTACCATGTGTGGTAAAATTAGCTATAACAGATGCCCCATTATGTGTGAGGTCAGAGGGGTAACATGACGGCCGAAATACATTATAAATCCATCCTAGAAATGGAGTGATGAAGAACCAAGTGGAAGAACCAGCCATCCAACATTATAGTACAATAATCAAAATATGCATATGACTGCAAATACATACAGAAGTCCTAGATACATAAGAGTATATTGGCCATGAATAGGCATGATACAAAATAGGACATGTGTGGTCATCACCACATATAATATATATAGATCAGAATCTCCATGATGAAGATATACAAAGGATCAATATCTCCATGAAAGCTGAAGACATACAATGGATCAATATCTCCATAATAGTTGAAGATATCTAACATATACTGGAATCAAGTCACGATAGCTGAAATATCATGAACATAGGCACGATAATGGAGGTAGAATATGTTAAATGCAACCAATATGGAAAGTCTTCTACACACACCGCTACTAGTACATGTCCTACTATGTGAATAGAGGTGTCGAGGTTGAACATAGTATTCCATCATCTGATTACCGATCATTGATGTATACCGTTAATAGATGCGAGATCACCCACCGATAATGACAATGGGAATCAAGGTACTAGAGTGCAATATAACAAGTGCGAATATATGTATTGAGGTTGAACAATTGAAAGAATCCATTGATTAGGGGACATTGATGTATTCCCAAAAACTTTCGATGGAAAGAGAACCTACCACTGATGACTGTAAGTCTCAAGGAACTCAAATGACTCTAGACTCCTATCCTAGAATAAATGATATAAATTCAATGGGATGGAATCCCATGGAACAAGGGCATTAAGGAATCCCCCATCAACCGACACGAGGTACTCACCAATGTTGTATAATGTGGAAGGACAAGATGTGCACAAAACAGTGGTAGTACTGAGAATGGATGACATGAAAAGTCAAGACAAATGAGGAATGGTTGAATCAGGCTTCAAATTCCTTCGAACAAAAGCATAAAGGTGAATGGTGACTGAATGCAGGAAGTAGAGACTTGATATACAAAACTGGGACATCTATGCAACACAGAAGGCATCAAACGAGGCTCCATAGGGACTGGAAGCTTAACCAATCAATGGAGATAAACTTAGAAAATGAGTACATATCCTAAAGTAAAACTATTAACCCAACCAATGGATGTTATATACAGTTCTCTGTTTGAAGGCGACACGAATCGACTACTGCCAAAGATAACATATTTTTTTGTCCGGCTTTCTGGTTTTTTGATTTTTTTTTGAACTTTTTTGGATATTTTGAAAAGCTTGAAAAAGAATAAAAGTGCTTTATAGTTACAAATCTAGGAGGAGATGAGTGTCAAGGGGAAAACAAGCTAGTTCCAAGTAGTGGAACATACATATTCTCAATGCAAGGAAACATGTGTAGGATAACGACACTTGGGGAATGTCCCCTCCCGGTAAAAAATGGGGAATCAAGTTGCAAAATATATATAAAAAGTCTCTACTTGGCTAGACATGAGACAAGCTCGGGCTATATGGCTTATAATCAAAGTTAGGGAAGCCAGTGTAAGGCTAAATAAGGAAAGAAAAACTTGTGATAATGCAATTACAATTTGACATATACAAGGGAGTTCGGGGGAAATGGCCAACATAAAAGGTCAAGAGGAGTATGAAGATCTTGATCAAAGTCACGGTGGTACTATACAAAGGACTCCCACACCCTAAAGGAGAAATGTTAGCATGGGAACCAAATACAATATATGATCTAACTAGGGTACCCATGTATGGTAAAGCTCTACCATTCACAACATGTCACATCTAAAAGCAGCGAGAAGGTTTTGTGCCAAGATGGAATGGGTTTGTACCTAAGGTTAAAATGAAATGGTCATAAGGTTATTTAAAGTGCAAATGGATGTGAAACCTAAACTATATTGCAGTTTAGACATAATACTTTCAATAGACATGAATGGATCAAAGCCACGGTCAAACTGCACTCAAAATGGATTCCTTCAGCATCAAATTAGTTCAAATGGTCCAAAATGGTAAAAAACTATAGAAAGTGGGTAAAAATTTCAAAACTTTTCTATAAATAGTGAAAAATTAAAAAAAATTCATACCATTTGAAATCTCTACCCAACATAGTGCATTTTAGATTAGAACTTCAGAAGTGAATTCTGAGAGCATCGTCCGACGGAATCCTCCCCCTTTTGATCCAAGTAGATTCTCATGCCCTCCTCTTTCATTTTCATGCAAATTTTTTGAAATTGCATGGTCTATTTTATTTTTTGATCCATCCAAACTTATGCATTTTGGTCCATGCACAAATCGCGCATTTTCCAGCGTATAGGGCTCACCATACACGAAAAATGCATCGAAAGCCGCATAGATATGTCATTGTTTTGAGAACACTGGCATATAGGGCCGCAAATAAGGTTTTAAAGGGCAAAGATTGATCAAAAACTTAGTTTTTTGTGTAGGATGCTGCTAGAGTGGAGAGAAAGAGAGAATAGTGATGTTGAGGAAGATGTGCAAGGTGATCTCATGGCCCAGCAAGCATTGCAGGCATGTGAATTGTATAATTTTTGGTGTCTTGGCAGCTTGAGGGCCAAACCAATACTACTCTAGATACTAGTAGACTATTGGGATACAGAATCTAAAACATTTCAGATAGATGGGATGTCACTTAGCATTGAGGTTGAGGACATATATTTCATCACTGGTTTGTTCCCACGAGGAGAGATGGTGAACCTCCGATCTCGTGGGCCAGGAGGCAGGATGACCATAGATAAGTACATTGTTGTGTACTTCTTTCTAGATAAGAAAAAGGTCGGGAGTAAAATCCCAACAAACTCTATTCAGATTCTGGGGATGAAAGCCATACTTTTGGCACTAGGCAGGATTACAGGGTTGGCTTCACTCCACCTAGTCTCATGACCAATGATGTTCTATGCGGTAGAGTGCATGCGACCTACAATGTATGACTAGAGTATGACGCTGTTGAGAAACATGAAACAATAGCTCAATGACTGCAAGATGGGCAGGGTGTGAAACTTTGGGTTCGACAGTATACTGAGCACATTATCTGTAATTGGATGCTAGGACTAAGCCCTAGGGTAGACATTACTCCACATGGAGTCTGGGATCCAGCCCAACAATGTTGGGTGAATGTCATGCTCAAACTGGGTGGAGGTAGGGTGGCTAAACCCTACCCGACAAACTTCTTTCCATGGTGGCGGAGACAAATCATCGCCATAGATGACTACCCCTATGTAGGGATAGACTTCCGTGGAGACCCGGATATGCCCCTACCACTAGGAGTAGCTTATGGTGACATAGGTAAAGAATCCCAAACCACTTTTTAAGTTTTGAATTATTTAATTATTTTGTGTTTTTTGATATATGGAATCAAAAGGCATGTTTTTTGTGTGACGACACATAGTGACAATCTATCATGTATATGCAGATTTAGGACCACGATGGCTATATGGTTTCCCTCTTCATCGACAGAGGGGAAGAGGAGATGATATTATGGGCGCAGATGAGGAGTAGACACTCCAAAGCATCAACACGAACTTTGTTTGCTGGACACACATGGTACCCATGGAGCAAGTCGAGGACTTTCCTGAGGCCATGCAGCACCAGGTGGTTGGTGTACCATGAGCATGGGTTCAACTATTTCGATGGTTAGCTAGAGCCATAGTGTGTTATCATGATCAGAACCCCCCTCCTCCTTAGGATTAGAGACCTAAGTGTATTAATTTTTGTATGACCGTGTATTATGTCTTGGTGGCTCAGAAACCCCAATTAAATATTATGACACTTATGTATTATGATGTCACATTTTGGATGTTAATGAATTTTTTTATGATGATCGATTTTATTTATATTTACATGTGTGTAATTTGTGTTTGTGATATGTATATGGTCTATGAAACAAATGCCAATATAACACACAGTTAGCATATGAGTAAGGAACTTGATTAAAATTTCTTGGAACATGAATGTATGTTATACTCTCAAATTGTCATTCTAGCAATCTAACATGTAAGAATCTTCTTAATAATGTCAGATCCGTAATGCGATACAAGCCATTAAGTTATGAAATGACTAGTTTTGAATCAATACGTACCTCAAGAGAATGAACACCATGTGAAATGGCATCACACAATAACTCAATGATGGCACTATATTCAACAACATTGTTTGAAGAGGGCCATAAACATACGCTTCCTGAAGACAATACTTAACCCGTAGGAGTATAGATCACCCAAGCAGCCGAAGATGAGTTTTGAGTGTGGCGGCTAGCACCATCAGCGAATCCTATGTAAATGGAAGATTCCATCGACATCTTTCATAAGAAATGAAATCTAATCAACAAACCCGGTCACTATAAGAAAACCTAACTATGCAATGCAAAACTATACAATAATATACAAAAATTAGCCCTGGTTGAAAATCATGCATAGTATTTTTTGAGATAGAGCCCATTTCTAGGCTTTGCCAAGTTTGTCCCTTCATAATAAACTAGCTCATAGGTGCATTTCTCTAATACTTGTTTAACCACGTAAGGACCATGCCACATGGGATTAAATTTTCATGCTCCCAAGGGTTCTTTAGCTTGATCCCACAAAAGGACCAAGTCACCTTCACTAAACTTCCTTGGGTGGAAAGACTTGTCATATTGGACCTTGATGTGACGGTTGTTACCCTATAGAGCCACTAAGGCATCTTGGCGCTAATCATTAACCTTCTCTAAGTGGACCAAATGCTCTTCCAATATGAAAGTGTCTGGTAAAAGCTCTATAGCTATCTTTAGAGAAGGGATTTCACATTCAACCGACAAAACTGAATCCACCCCATGTACAAGCTAATATGGAGAGAAACCGATGGAAGTCTTAACCACGGTTCTATAGGCCCACAAAGTAGGATACAACATGATATGCCAATTAGTCTTTCTTTGTGTGATAGTTCATTGGAGAATAGGCTTAAGTGATTTATTCACTGCTTCAACTGAGTCCATTCGCTTGAAGGTAATAAGAAGAGGAGTGCTCTTGCTTATATCCTAACTTGGAAGCCAACTCTTCCATCATTTTATTCTAAAAGTGCCTACCATGGTCAATGACAAGCTATTTCAGAATACCAAACCAAGTGATAATCTTGTTGAAAACGAGATGTGTTGTTGTCTCGCCATCAAATTTAATTGTGGGCATAACATCTGCCCATTTCGTGAAGTAATCGACAACCACAATACTATGGTGATGCTCCCTAGTCGAAGTTGGGTTGCAATCCATGAAATCAAGCCCCCACTTATTGAAGGGACTGGTGGTGATAATAGGATGTAACGAGCTGGACACGAGCGCATATTATGTGTAAACACTTGGAAAAAGTGACACTTATTGACCACATTAACGCAATCTTTGAATATGGACGGCCAAAAATAGCCCACTCTGAAGATATTTTGGGCTGTAGAAATCCCAGATAAATGACCACCACATTCCCCTCTGTGGCAATCATTCAGCACAACCTCAACCTCATCATGGGTTAAACAACGATGTAAAAATGGAATCTACCCCACAACGGTACAAAGTGTTATCCAATATAAGGTAGTTTGTAGCTACATGACGTAATTGTCGTTGCTCATCCTGTGAAAGGTGGGTAGGGACCTTCAACGTTTGCAAATACACAATGATATCCTTGTACCAAGGGTTCAAAGTTGAGATAAGGAAAATATTCTCATCAACAAAATCATCCTCATAAATCTCCTCCTCCTCTAAAATTGGAAAATCTGATATGAGCTCTGCAATGATCAACGATTTCTTCGATTTCTCTGAAATGAATTCGATATCAAACTCTTGCAAAATGACAATCCATTTATTATATTTTCCCCCTATCATCCTTCTAGTGAGGATTAACTAAAATGGATTGATATGAGCTATGACCAATGTTTGGCGAAGGAGAATGTAATGTCTCAAACGCTGAACCGCATGAATGGTAGCCAAGGTAAGATTCTCCATATGGGAATAGTGAAGTTCTGTATCTATAAGGTTTCAACTCAAATAATATATGACATGCTCATGGAGCTCCTCATCCTCCTGAACCAAAACCATACCAACTGTCTCCATGGATGCGGCCACATAAATTAAGAAATCACGGCTATAGTCTAGTGGACTAAGCACAAGGCCATTGCTAAGGCTGTCTTAAGAGCATAAAAGGACTCTTGGGCTCACTCATCCTAGTAAAATGTCCTTCTTCAAAATATGCATAAATCCTTTAGTCAAGTTGGGAAAATTAACCATGAATCTTTGAAAGAAGTTTTCCATGCCTTGCAAACACTGAAGGTGTCTAATATTACACGGGGGAGATAATTGAAGTATTTCCTCAACCTTTAAGGGATCAAATCTTATACCCTCCTTGGATATGATGAATTCTAGCAAGCAACCAACAGTCACGCAAAATATGCACTTATGAGGATTTAAACGAAATTGGTAATGACGACATCTTTTGAATACTAATCTCAAATGAGAGTGAGCAGCAAGATCATCCAAATATACTTCAATAATCATTTTAAGATCGTGAAATATTAAGGTCATGGCCTACTGAAATGTAGCTCCGGTGTTTTTAAGGCCGAATGGAATCTTTCAATATGCAAAAGTATCCCAAGGACAAATAAATGTTGTCTGATGTTGATCCTTGGGCCTAATTTGAATCTAATTATACCTAGAAAAATTGTCCATAAAGGAAAATACCTCACTTCCCACACACTCATCCAAAATATGATCAATAAATGGTGTGGGAAAATTATCCTTAGGACATGTGCGATTTAAATAACAGAAATCAATGCATATGCGGATCGCTCCCTACTTCTTATCCACTGGAATGAGATTTTAAACCCACTCCATCAAGGGAACAGTATAGATAAACCCAAATTTCAATAGTTTCTCTATCTCAGCCTTAATGGTGGGTGCTTTTCTAGGATTCACAACACACAAACGTTGTCGAATTGGCTTTGCATTAGGATATATTTTGATCTCATGTTCGACAATACGAGGGTCGATACCTGGCATTTCTTCATATGACCAAGAAAATATGTCATGAAACTCTTTAAACAGCTTGGTGTACTCCTTGATCTCATCGGGGGAACAACCTTCCCCAATGTTCACATTCTCAACCTTGCCAGGATCGCAAGAAATATTGATAGCAATGGTTGGTGACAAATTAGCCATGTTTCCATCAATCGTTGACTAGGAGAGCTTAATGGAACCACGGGGCTACCAATATTCTCACTAAGAATCTCCCTAAAGCTATTAGACTCCATATGATCGAGCTTAGGAAAAAAATATGATCGATGATTCAATTCTTCCTAAGGTTGCTCAACCCCTGACATGGCCTCAAGAATAGCTTCATCTGATTGAAAAACATCATTGAGGCAATCATGTGAGTGAGATGACTCTACTTTCCATGCAGGCAGCACATATGGGTCCTCCTCCTCTGTCCACGAAAAGGAAGGACTAGGATCTGCAACCTAAACAAGAATCCCTTTATACGCCAACATTGTTGCAGGAAATGACATGTCCGTCTCAATAGGTCCAAATGAAGGACTCGGTGAAGGAAGAATCCAAGGATCCTCCATATGGGTAGTGTGAAAAGACATTTAATTCAACAATGATGAATCCCCACCAAAAAATAGACCCAATCATAAGAATGGGTGCAAGACAGCTAAAGGTTCCCATAAGAGAAGGATACATACCCACGCCCACACTCCTAGTTGCCAATTGAGAATGATCGATAACAGGGATAGAAGCTCTCGATTATGCATTAACACTCGGATTATGGAATAAATTTTGATCAATCATAACAATCTTCCCATTAAATGGAAAACATATCACTCGAAAGAGGGAAGAAGCTACGGCTTTCATACTATACATCCAATTCCTACCCAACAAAAGATTGTAGTCAAGGGGCGCATCACCCACCTCGACCTCGATCCCGACGGTCTTCCCTCCCAAATTGACCTCTAGAGAAGGAAGAATCATATGCAGCTGAAATGATATACCATTGAAAGCTGTCAACATAGTAGCTGATTGAGACAATTTGGGAGAACCCAAGCCCTTCCAACAAGACAAAGACATCATGGAAGTAGCAACGCCTTCATCAATGATAGTATGCATGATGGTGTTGTTAAGACACTCTACATGAATCAAAAGAGACACATAGTAAGGAAAGAAAGGATGCAATCCCATGGTTTCAAATTTGATAATGGAAGAAGAGCTATCGTCACTAACCGCAAGAGCAGACAACAAGGCTTTCCTCTGTGGAGCACTTCTAATGCGGACATCGCACAAGGATTCTAGCCAAAATCCTTGATAGTTGAATAAATCTGGGCGGCTCGAGCATTAGGGTTGTGCCCCAAATTATTTAAGACTCCCTTAGGAATACAAGGTGGATCTTTAGGTATATCCGTAGGCTTTTCGATTCACGAAAGGCTCTCGGGTGAGGAAGGTTCTTTCCCAATGACTGGTTGTGACAAACCATAATCTTTTGCACGAGTCACAAATTTAGCAGCATGCACCATGTTGATGCAACCATGACCACTAGTGGCCTTCGGCGGGTTTGAGTTCCACCAGATGCACAACCAGGATGAATGGTCCTCGAGTTCATATTTTGGTTATTGGGTAAAGGATTAGTTAACATAGCTAAGACCTATGCAATGAACCTTGAGGCATCTTCCATACGAGGGCAACTTCACTAAGTGAGTGAGATGGTTGTCCTTAAAAAACTTGCAAAGAAACTTCACCTTACGTTTCTTTTGCTTGTCCCCCCCTTCCTTATGAGCATTCTTGTCATTATTATTATAATTTTCATTCTTATTCCCACCCTTATGATTATTTTTTCCTTTTTTCTTATTCCTTCTAGGATGCTGGTTGCCTTTCGGGTCTGGCGATTGCATAGAAAGTACACTCACTGATTGGGTGGGTTGAGATGAATCCATAGCTTGTCCTGATGCGTACTGGTTAATTGATAATTAGCTCACTTGTTTCACAACCAAGTCCACAGGCTTGGTACTTGTAGAACCCACAATACCATCGACATGTGGCCCAGGCTTGACCTTGGGGTCGAAATTGGATCTAGGAGCATTAGGTATAATCTCATACAAAATTCCAGATTGAGCATAGATAAAATCTAACTCTTGTGCCCTAAATATAGCTTGTTCCTCATATTGAAAGCGGGATGTAGAAACATCCTTCATGATGTAAGGTAACAACAATTTGAGGAACCCCTCAAGAAGAAAATCTGGTGGTATAAAGGCTTTAATCAATCGCTTCCATCTACGCTACTCTTGAATATGATCTGAAATGTATGTGGCTTTGTCTTGCCGAAAAGTTGACAAGAGTTTGGTACCGACATCGTAACGTACGGGTAGCTGAAAGTGATTGAGTAAAGTCATGGAAAGGTCATCAAACGTAGCATATGCCCCCTCGTGTAACTCTATATACCATTTCTCCATAGGCCCTGTGAAGGTGCATTGAAATAGCCTCAAACAGATAGAATCATCATGTAAGGAATTGGAAGAGAACCAAATGTGGAAAGTGGTGACATGGTCAATAAGATATTCACCAGCCTTACCTTCGAACTTGGGAATGTATGAAGGAATCTTGTTAGGGAATGTGGCCATACTGGGCTATGAGACAAAGGATCAGTCATCAATATCGACAAATCAGGTAAGTTCAAAGTTGCAAGGAAAGGGAGCCTAGGTTGAGCTGGTTGATGCCACGCTCCCTGGTAGTTTTTATTCATGTAAGGTTGATTTCTATAAATACCATGGCCTTGGCCATAATAACCTCCTCCCATTTTACCCATGTAGGGCTGCATGGAAGCATTGTGATGTGGGGTACCTTAATTATGAGTGTTGATGTATATGTAACTTCGGAATGTATTCTTATATGTATTTTATATATTGTAACCCGATGTTTATTTTGGGATGTTTCTATTATGTATTTGATTCATATTGTCTTACCCCGATGTTCCGATCGGGAGGATTATTAATGTAAACAAGTCTTGTCAAGTCATTAGGTAAATCCCCACAGTTTCAGGGCACTTGGGTTATTATACACTAATTAAGGTGTAGGCTCGAGTAAGTAATTGTAAGTTAAGCCTACATGGTTGAGTGCACTTCAAGTCAACGGAAGAATATAAATAGAGAGTGACAGTCTCTCTATTTATCACTTGTGAAATACATCACTTGCTCTCTCAAGTGTGGTGCACCTTTGGAGAAGGAAATACTTTGGCTTGACAGAAGACAGAAGCTTGTTGTTGTGTTGGGAAGTCATATTACTGTTTTGGGTTTCACATCTTGTGGTGATACTATCTTAGAGGAAGTTGAGGGGTTTTCTCCATTTATGGTTTCCCCTATCAAAACTCTTTGTGTCTCTTGTCTCATGTGATGTGCTTATGTTATTGCTGTGCTTGTTATTCTCTCAGTGAAAAGATCCTAACATAATGCTAGCTTAAATGTTGAAAAACTAACATGGTATCAGAGCTAACCTGAGAAGAAGACATTGTGCAGATACAGGAACTAGGGCTTCCTATTTTATGGATCTTCCTCCACATATTTTCAGCAAAAGTATGCTAAGATGACTCTCCATTGAAGGGTGCATCTTTCTGTCGATGCAGAATTCAATTTCAAGCATTTTCAGTTTCGATGTGGAAATTAGGGCTTTCTACAGAAGAGGAATTTTTGAGTGAGACCAGCATAGGATTTTTCTCCTCATCAAAACCGAAGTTTAGAGACCTGGATCAAGAAATTTGGTTGGGTGAAACTCCGGGAAAGTCAAACCCTAGTTTGACCCTAAGCTAGGAAAAACCCTAAATACTAAAACTGCTATGTTTTGGTACAGTCGCTATATTCCGAGATTGGAGAAGTCTCAGAACCAAAAAATTGTAGGGGCTGAATATAAAATCCTGATGAACACTGTGTCCAAAAATCATCCTCAGATTCGATATATTCTGGGAGATATGATCTCTCCAAGTTAGGGCTCCTTCCTCTTCCAGAAATCATCCATAAACAGCACACCTGGGGCGATCTGCAATATCTTGGGATACAGAGGTCCAAATGGAATTCCTGAAGATGTTCCAGAAATGGCACGGACTTTAATTTATATGGTCCTAAGATCAGACTCAGAAGATGAACCAGTGACATGTGGCATGCTGTACAACTTCGCTGTTCTGAACAGTCCTGTAACAGGTCACCTTGGGAAAAGGATCATAAATCCCAAATGGTGAAACCAATTCTAATGAAACCTATGGTTTTGGATCAGGGACATGTGAGTTTACCTCAGTGAGAAATTTCAGACATAGAGTATCAGTAATGTCAGATATATCACAGAAACAGTAACAGGCATTTCTGCAGAAGAAATCAGAAAATTGGGGCTTCCTGTTTCAGGAGCTT